>ML253641.1:25056-91647 GCA_005239495.1 Nicotiana undulata | reverse complement strand
GGGCCCGGGGTCGAATTTTGGTATTTTTGGAAGAATGCTAGAAATTGAATATCTAGGTTATGGAATTGTGTTATTGAGTTTTTATTGATATTATTGAATTAATTATGCCTAGATATCGTTTTTTGGAGTCGGATTATAAAGGAAAGACGGTCTTAGAGGGTTGATTGCTATACTTTGGACCGAGGTAAGTGTCTTGCCTAATTTTGGTGAGGGAATAGGTATTATTTGCTACGTGCTAAGTGATTATCATGTTCATTGCATAGGTGAGGTGACGAGTACCTATGCAATGTGTGTCAAGCATGCCCGTGAGTCTATTTTGATAGCAATTGTGGTGTTTCTTCCATGTCTATCTTATTATGAGATTGTCTCTACCTGGTAATCCATTATTGTTGAAAATATTGGTTGTTGAGCTTGAGAAGTGTTGTTACGGTTGATAATCCAAGTGTAGAGTATACGATCGAAGTGATTGGTTATAGCTGAGACCCTTGCCAGGCATTTATTGAGTATTAGTTGATGTTTTCCATTTGCCGGGTGTTTTGAACTGCTTATTTCAACTATGTTGTACTCCTTGCCATTATATCTATTATTGTTTTGTGAGGAAGAGTGTAAAGCACGAAGGGTGATGTCGTGCCATGATATCTGATTACATTGCATAGTGAGGAAGAGTGTAAAGCACGAATGGTGATGCCGTGCCATGATTCATATTTATTATAAGCACGAAGGTTAATGCCGTGCTGATTGTTTGCTATTTATCACACGAGGGGACATGCCGCGTTGATTGTTTATTATTTATCGCACAAGGGGACATGCCGTGCTGATTGTTTGCTATTTATCACAGAGGGGACATGCCGTGCTGATTGTTTGTTATTTATCACACGAGGGGACATGGCGTGTGGATCGTTATTATTTATTGCACGAGGGGACATGCCGTGCCAATCATTTGTGATTTATCACACGAGGGGACATGCCGTGTTGATCGCTTATTATTTATTGCACAATGGGACATGTTGTTCCATGATTTACATCGATTATACCATGTTTTGCATAGTGAGGAAGAGAGTAAAAGCACGAAGGGTGATGCCGTGCCATTAATTACATTCCTGGTGTTTGAACTTGTCTTTACTTGGTATTTTTTGTTAAACTGCTTCTTATATGCTTTCTTATGATCGATATACTGTCATATCTCACTTGTGATCCCTCTAACTTCTCCTGTTTCCCCTAGTTTGTCTGCTTATTTCGTGCGTTTCCATATGGGTTATATGTGTTGTAGAATAGGACAGGTGTACATCATTGCTAAGTCTAGCCTCGCCACTACCTCGACCGAGGTTAGGCTCGGCACTTACTCAGTACATGGGGTCGATTGTACTGATACTACACTGCACTTCTTTATGTCGTACAGATCCCGCTTCCGGACCCCGTGGACCGCTATGAGGGGGTCACCTTCAGTCCACATTGAGCTTCAGGGTATACCACTGGCGTTCGTGGACCCCGGAGTCTCTTCTGCTATTGTGTCCTATTGTCTTATTTCTCTTTCCGTTCTAAAGACAATACTGTATTTCCTTTCAGACTTGTATTTAGTATTCTTATAGATAGTCCGTGAGGTTGTGACACCTCGGTTTTGGGATTTTGCGATATTGTTGTCTTTATCCTTTCATTATGCGTTTTGAAATATTGCTACTTTTCTGCTGTAAAACTTTTGAAGTGATTTGGGATGTTTCAGTAAAAGTTGAAAGTTCATGATTCGGGATATTCCAGTAAAGGTTTGAAGGTTAATGGCTTTAAATACTGTTACGTTGTTTATAGATGTCAAATGTTGTGTACGTTGGCTTGTCTAGCGGGTTCAACGTTAGACGCAGTCACAGTGTGAAAGGTGGGATTTCGGGTCGTGACAGTACTGATTGATGCTCAGTCCCTTAATTACTGGTATTTTTATTCCTACCTTATTTGCTACTTGTTTTCAAAACTATATATACTCCATTCTCTCATTAGCATAGGGAGGAACTAATCTGTTCAACTCTCTCTCTCACAACTAAAACTTGCTACTCTCTCTATTCTCTCTTCTGTGCTACTTGCTACTACTCTAAGTTAGCCGGCTGCAAGCCAGGGCTAACTACTGCGCATCTTCTATCTTTTGCTTTGTGTTACTTGTTTCTTCACCTCACTGGTATGTTCTAATTCAGATTTCAGGTCTCCAACCAATATGTTTCTACTACTGTTGCAATTCATTGTGCTTCTAATTTGCTTTTATTTATTATGTTGCTATTCAACATGTAATTAAGATCTTGAAGCCCATATACATATTAAGTTATGCTTTGTTTGTCATGACCAACATATCTCTGTATACTTAATACATGTTTCTTATATGAATCCCCATGCCCGTGTTTGGTACATTATTCTGATTAGAGTCTTAACTGTTTGGTACTGTTATGATGGTCTAATCCTATACCCCATTGTATTCCCCAATTCCTAAGCCCATTAGGATCTCTGATTGTTTGTGTATACTCCTACTTGTTACATGTTCAGTACTCTGTACCTATGTGTCCCTCAACTCCCATTACCCTTGGTTGTGATTGATTGACTATTATGAGTTCTTTGTGTACTTATTGGGTGTTTCTGCTCTTTCTGTTTGTTTAAGTGGTTAAACTTTTATTATGAAAAGGCTATTTCAATTAACTCTCTATCCCAAAACTGTTTTTCTACTCAAAGTTTTTCAAACTATATCAAGCACTCTCACTTTACTCCTAGACCTCTTAAGTTCTACCCCCTTTGTGTGAGCATTGCCTTGGGACCCATGAGCTCCCTCTGAACTTTGACACACTAAGGCTGGCCATTCCACACTGCACTTACTATATCTTGGCTATAAAATCTGGGTGTGAGCACTGCCGGGATCCCTTGAGGTCCTTAAGGAACTTTGATACACCCGGATTGTGAAAAAGGCTGGGAAACATTACTTGGCATTGAGGACATGGAGGTCTGGGCCTATACTGTAGGCTCCCTATAGTTAACTTCTTATTTTCTTTATTTCCAGTTATGTAATTCCTATTCAATGGTCTGTAATAAATAATTGTAAACAACTCTGGGGTTGGATAGTGAAAAAGGGCGGGTAATATGGATGCTATAGTGTAATCAAAGGTAGAAATCATGCTCCCTAGGTTTTACTTTCTCTATGCGCAATAGCAGCCATGTTTAGGTACAACATGCCAAGAATGCCATGCATTAGATATCATGCTATTTAGGACTTATATGTACTGTTTTCAGCATCCCATCATCACTTAGAAATCCTTTCTATAGGGAAAATAATACCAACAAAAATAAATCGCTATTATGTGATTCTGCCTTGTAAACATGTTCCGAAACATCATTTAGAGATACTATCTTAGGATAAATGTGTTAATATCAGTTGTTATTCATGCTGCAACCATGCTTTACACTTAGCAAACATGTGTTAAGATAAACAAGCATTAAAAACTATCACCTATGCTATTCCTGAAACTGTGCATAATGCTGTGATTCTATGTGCACTTAGAGATCCTGTTTTATCGACTGCATATGCACCATTCTGCATTAGACATCATATTATAGGATCGTACTCATTTAATTACACTTAGTCTAAATACAAATGTATAAAATAGTCTTCTTGTTCTAACAAACTGGTAACTAGTCTCTGAACATTTGCAACACTTAGAACAACAAGTTATTAAGCATAACCTAAAGCTGTTATCAACTCTGAATAACTGCTGCACGCCTAGGCAAGCCTTAGGTAATCAACCACAAGGAAATAAAACCAGAACTGTCTTTTGTGATTAGTGCTTGACTGTCAGCATGTTTAAAACCAGTAGGCAAGCCTGATTAGGACTTCCTCTCTGAGTTATACAATAAATTTGTCTTCGTGTTATCACTTAGATACCATGCTTAGGATCTGAACCTGAATCTGGACCTTAACTGTGTATGAGTCATGTTGTCTATGTGTACTGTGTGTGGAGGTCTATCTGAGCCTTTTATTTGTCTTCCATGCTCCCCTTAATTGAAGTCCTATCTGTTTTCTTATATGTCGCCTTAGTATTTTCACCTTTAAAAACATGAGGGTCTGCCTAGCACCTCCTTCACAGGATAGAAGTCCTAAATTCCTCTGGGTCTGATAGGAAGGGACGAGTAACAACATGCAATAGAGGTCGAGACCAACACTCGCTTTAGTTAATTTCACAGGGTGGGAAAGGGTGTATATGGACATGATGACCGATGCTCTAATACCACGTGTAGCCCCTCTTCGAGGAGTGTCATACCGGGTATTGCATTGATGTGATCCATATTATAAACGAACCTAGGATACCCCTTCACTTTCATAAACATGCTTAGATTGTAATTCCTTTCAAAATCTAGCTTTTCAGAAATGTTTTCAAATATCTTTATATTTAGACTTAAACCCCCTATTATTTGAGCCATTCCTGTTTATTTGCTAAATTGTACAAATTCACAAAAAGCTGTTTGGCCGGGAACCACACTTGTGGATCCTGAGGGGTGCCTAACACCTTCCCCTTAGGATAAATTCAAGCCCTTACCCTGTCTCTGGTTATCAAACGTAGTTATAAATGAACCCCCTAGGTTCCCTAACGCACCTTAAAATCGTTAGGTGGCGACTCTTAAAAAATGCAAACCCCCCTTTCCCAAAAGGAACGAGTTGTCTCAAACAATGTCTTAAACCCTTTTAGAACTGGGCCCCGAAACGAGTGCCTTGGGGGAGAAAAGGGGGCGCGACAAAGGAATTTCAAATAATGGAAATAACGAAGTAAAGAAATAAATCAAATATCAACCTAACAACGGAAAATAGTACCACAACAGAAAACAAGTGCACGACATCGCTCATCCTCACCAAATAATAAATAGAAATGCACGGCATCACCCTTCGTGCTTTTACTCTCATCCTCACAATAAATCAATAGGAACGACGCGACATCACCCTTCGTACTTTTACACTCTCTCACAATATTATACACGACATCACCCTTCGTGCTTTACACTCTTTCTCACCCAAACAAATCAATGACAACAATCCGGCAAGGAAAATCAACAATATAAACAACAATAGTAAGGCCATAACGTCCCGACAAGAGAAACAACAGTAGAATCAATACCATCCTGGCAAGGGAAACAACTATAACCAATCTCACTTAGTACATAACTTCACATAAAAATTCTCAACTGGAACCAATACTCAACAATGATAAATATCAAGGAATTTCAACCAACATGGATAACTATAAAGTGAAACTCAAGTAATACTTAACGAAAATCACATAAATCATAATATACGACTCACAGTCATGCTTGACACCAATGCATAGGTACACGTCACCTCACCTATACGTTGAAAATGACACTAACAAATAGCAAATAAGACACAACACCTATTCCCTCAAGCTAAGGTTAAGCCAAGCACTTACCTCGAATTCCACGACAAAACTCAAGCCTCAACTACCGCTTTCCCTTTCGAATTTGCCTCCAATTCAATTGTATCTAGACATAATTAGCTTAATAATATCAATAAACGCTAAATAATTCAACCCTAATGCTTAATTATGAGTTTTCTATCGTTCTTCCAAAAAGTCAAAAATCGATCCCGGACCCGCTTGGTCAAAACACGAGGTTCGGACCAAAACCCGATCACCCATTCACCCACGAGCCCGAATATGTAATTAGTTTTGGAATCCGACCCCAAATCGAGGTCTAAATTACCAAATTTGTAAAATCCCTAATTCTCTTAAAATCCCTAATTTCTACCCTTAAAGAACAAGATTTAGGCCTAGAAATCTAATGGGTGTTAATGAAAATTGAAGAAAATGAGTATAAGAACACATACCTATGATTTGGTGATGAAATCCCTCTTCAAAAATTGCCCAAGGTCGAGTTTCAATGAAAAGGTTGTGAAATTTTGGAGAAAACCCGTTTTGCTACTGTTTTAAGAGGGTTGGACAGACCTTCTACGCGTTCGCGTACCCCTGGCCAGATTGGCCTTCATGTTCGCGACACTGCCTATGATTTCACGTAGCTCACCCCTCCCTGGCCTCCGTGTTCGCGTGCCTCTGGCCGCGTTCGCATAGGGTTCCAGCTCCCCCATCCCCCAGTTCCCTTAAAGCAGTACGTTAGCATAGGCCAACCCTTGCCAATCTACGTGTTCGCGAGCAGGCCCCTGCGTTCGCATAGTGTAAACCCAATCCCTTCCCCGTTTGTTCATCGCGTTCACTTAGGTTACCACGCGTTCGCATAGAGAAAATGCCTGGACACCAGAAAACAACAACTACACCAGATTTTCCAAGTCCAAAAACACTTTGACGCCTATCCGAAACTCACCCGAGCCCTCGGGGCTCCAAACCAAACATGTACACAACCGTAAAAACATCCTAAGGACTCACTCGTGCGATCAAATCATTAAAATAATATCTTAAACAACGAATTTAGCATAGAAATCAAAGAAAAATCTCAAAAGTCTCAAAGTTTCAAATTTCACAACTACGGGTCCGAATCACGTCAAATGACCTCTATTTCTTACCAAATTTTACAGGCACAACTTAAATATCATATTAAACCTGTACCGGGCTCCGAAACCAGATTACGGGCCCGATACCAACAATTTCAAATATAATCGAATTTTCAAAAACTCTTATAATTTCAATAAAATAATTTCTTTCAAAAATTCATTTCTCGGGCTTGGGACCTCGGAATTCAATTACGGGCATACACTTAAGTCCCATATTTTCCTACGGACCCTCCGGGACCGTCGAATCACGGGTTCGGGCCCAAAATATTGACCGAAGTCAACTTAAATTCAATTTTAAAGGCAAAATTAGCATTTTTCTTAGTTTTTCATATAAAAGCTTTCCGGACATACGCCTGGACTGTGCATGCAAAATGAGGTGAGTCAAAAGGAGGTTTTCAAGGCCTCGGAACACAGTTTTGACTTATAAAACAAGGGATGACCTTTCGGGTCATCACATTCTCTACCTCTAAAATAAACGTTTGTACTCGAATGAACATAGAAAAGTACCTGAATCGGGGAAAAGATGGGGATATCGGCTCCGCATATCGGACTCGGACTCCTAGGTAGCTGCCTCGGCAGGCTGACCTCTCCACTGAACACGAACCGAAGGATAACTCTTCGATCTCAACTGACGAACCTGGCGGTCTAATATGGCTACCAGCTCCTCCTCATAGGTCAAATCCTTGTCCAACTGGAAACTGCTGAAGTCTAACACATGGGATGGATCGCCGTGATACTTCCGAAGTATAGACACATGAAACACTGGATGCACAGCTGATAAACTCGGTGGCAACACAAGTCTGTAAGCCACCTCTCCCACTAATGGCAAGAACTGATCCCAAGAACCTCCAAAGTCAATGATACATGCTCGTAGCATATCCTCCAAAATCTGAATAGTACGCTCAGACTGTCCGTTTGTCTGAGGATGAAACGCTATCCTCAACTCAACCCGCGTGCCCATCTCATGCTGAACTGCCCTCCAAAAATGGGAGGTAAACTGCGTACCTCGATCAGAAATAATAGAAACGGTCACACCATGGAGACGAACAGTCTCCCTAATGTAGATCTCTGCCAATCTCTCCGAAGAATAGGAAACTGCCACATGAATGAAATGTGCTGACTTGGTCAGCCTATCCACAATGACCCATACTGCATCGAACTTCCTCTGATTCCGTGGGAGTCAAACAACAAAATCCATGGTGATACACTCCCACTTCCACTCAGGAATCTCAATTTGCTGCATCAATCCACCAGGTCTTTGATGCTCGTACTTGACCTGCTGACAATTCAAACACCGAGCTACATATGCCACAATATATTTCTTCATCCTCCTCCACCAATAATGCTGCCGCAAATCCTGGTACATCTTTGCGGTGCCCGGATGTATGGAGTACTGGGAACTATGGGCCTCCTCTAATATCAACTCACGACGTCCATCCACATTGGGCACACAAATATGATCCTGCATCCGTAAAACTCCATCATCACCAACTATAACCTGCTTGGAACCACCGTGACGCACCGTGTCCCTAAGGATACACAAATGAGGATCATCATACTGCCGATCTCGAATACGATCAAATAATGAAGAATGAGAAACTGTATAAGCTAGAACACGACCTGGCTCAGAAATATCCAATCTCATGAGCCGATTGGCTAAAGCTTGAACATCCAAAGCAAGCGGTCTCTCCCCGACCAGAATATATGCAAGGCTACCCATACTGGCTGACTTCCTACTCAAAGCATTGGCCACCACATTGGCCTTCCCCGGATGGTATAAGATGGTGATGTCATAATCATTCAATAGCTCCAACCATCTCCTCTGCCTCAAATTCAACTCCTTTTTCTTGAACAAGTATTGCAAACTCTTGTGATCCGTGAACACCTCACATGACACGCCATATAGATAATGCCTCCAAATCTTCAGCGCGTGAACAATGGCTGCTAACTCCAAATCATGAACTGGATAATTCTTCTCGTGGATCTTCAACTGTCGCGAAGCATATGCAATAACCTTGCCATCCTGCATCAACACCGCACCAAGTCCAATACGAGATGCATCACAATACACAGTATATGGCCCTAAACCTGTGGGCAAAACCAACACCGATGCCGTAGTCAAAGCTGTCTTGAGCTTCTGAAAGCTCGCCTCACACTCCTATGGCCACCTGAACTGGGCACCCTTCTGAGTCAACCTGGTCATCGGGGTTGCAATAGATGAAAACCCTTCCATAAACCGACGGTAATAACCTGCCAAGCCCAAGAAACTCCGAATCTCTATAGCTGATGTGGGTCTAGGCCAATCCTTGACTGTTGAAATCTTCTTAGGATCCACCTTAATACCCTCTGCTGAGACCACATGACCCAATAATGCAACTGAACTCAACCAAAACTCACATTTCGAAAACTTAGCATATAACTGACTGTCCTTCACAGTCTGGAGAACGACTCGAAGGTACTGCTCATGCTCCTCCCGGCTGCGGGAATAAATCAGAATATCATCAATGAAGACAATCACGAAGGAATCCAAATAAGGCCTGAACACTCGGTTCATCAAGTCCATGAAAGTTGCTGGGGCATTTGTCAACCCGAATGACATCACTAAGAACTCATTATGCCCGTACCGAGTGCGGAAAGATATCTTAGGGACATCGGATGCCCTAATCCTCAACTGATGGTAGCCAGATCTCAAATCAATCTTCGAAAATACCTTGGCACCCTGAAGCTGGTCAAATAAATCATCAATCCTCGACAATGGATACTTGTTCTTGATGGTAACCTTGTTCAATTGCCGATAATCTATGCACATCCTCATCGATCCGTCCTTTTTCTTAACAAACAACACCAGCGCACCCCAAGACGAGACAGTAGGCCTAATAAAGCCTTTATCAAGCAAATCCTGCAATTGTTCTTTCAACTCCTTCAGCTCTGGTGGGGCCATACGATATGGCAGGATGTAAATGGGCTGAGTGCTCGGAGCCAAACCAATGCAAAAGTCAATATCCCTGTCGGGTGGCATACCCGGCAGGTTTGCAGGAAACACCTCCGGAAACTCACGGACGACGGGCACGGAATCCATAGAAAGAACTTCAGCACTGGAATCACGAACATAAGCTAAGTAGTCCAAACACCCTTTCTCGACCATGCACCGAGCCTTCATATATGAGATAACTCTGTTGGAAGAATGACCAGGAGTTCCTCTCTACTCCAGTCGGGGAAACCCCGGCAATGCTAAGGGCACGGTCTTGGCATGACATTCCAATATGGCATGGTAAGGCGAAAACCAATCCATCCCCAAAATGACATCAAAATCCACCATATCAAGGAGCAGAAGATCTACACTGGTCTCAAGACCCCAAATAACCACAACACACGAACGGTATACACGATCTACCACAATAGAATCACCCACCGGTGTAGACACATATACATGAGTACTCACAGAATCACGAGGCATAACCAAATAAGAAGAAAAATAATATGACACATAGGAATATGTGGACCCTGGATCAAATAAAACTAAAGCATCCCTGCTGCAAACTGAAACCATACCTGTGATAACTGCATCGGAGGCCTAAGCCTCAGGTCTGGCTGGAATAGCATAACATCGGGGCGGAGCCCCACCACTCTGAACTACATCCCTGGGATGGCCTCCTACTGGCTGACCTCTACCTCTAACAGCCTGGCCTCCACCTCTAACCGTCTGACCTCCACCTCTAACTCCTCGACCTCCACCTCTAGCTGGCTGAGCGGGTGGTGGAACACCCGATGCTGGAACCATGGCATGAGAACCCTGGTGCTGAGAACTGCTCGAGGCTCGAGGGAAAAATCTAGCAATGTGCCCCGAAACACCACAAGTATAACAAGCCCTCGATTGTTGAGACTGCTGGCCCTTAAACTGACCCTGACGACCTGGGTAACCACCCTAAAAACTCTGGAGCGGCAGTGCACTGATAGGAGATGGTGGTGCACTGTAGGGAAACTGATCAGAATACTACATATGAGAACAACGACCACCCGGAGCACTGCGAGAAACCTAAAGTGCTGACTGAATTGGCCTAGGAGGATGCTCTTACCAAAAGAATCCCTGCCTCCAGATGAGGCACCATTGAATCTGCCAAAATGACGGGGCCTCTTGTCAGACCCCTGACCACTCCCCTGTAGTAGAATCATATCAACCCGTCTGGTCACATTGGCCGCATCCTGGAAGGAAATATCACTCCCTGTCTCTATAGTCCCTCAATAAACCTCCTCACCCTCTCTCGTTCGGTGTGAAGTATCATAATAACATGACGGGCCAAGGTAATGAATCTGGTCTCATACTAAGTGACGGTCATAGAACCCTACTGGAGACGTTCAAACTGCCTCTGATAATCCTCTCTCTGAGTGATAGAAAGAAACTTCTCCAGAAACAACTCGGAGAACTGGGCCCAAGTCAAAGGTGGTGATCCCGCTGGTCTAGTCAAACAATAGTCTCTCCACTAAGTCTTGGCGGAACCTGACAGATGGAAAGTAGCAAAGTCGACCCCATTGGTCTCCACTATCCCCATGTTCCATAGAACCTCGTGGTAGCTATCCAAATAATGCTGGGGATCCTCTAAAGATGCACCTATACGTAGTAGTGAAGAGCTTGGTGAACCTGTCCAACCTCTACAAAGCATCAGCAAACATAGCTGCTCCATCGCTGGTCTGAGCCACAATACCCGGTTGAATTACCCCAGCTGTCTGAGCTGCTGGAGTCTGAAACTGAGGAGCCATCTGCTTCAGAGTGCGAGTAGCGGAAGTTTGGGCTCCTCCCCCAGCCTGAGAGATGGTTGGTGCTGCAGGAAGTAAACCTGCTTGAGCAACACTCTCCATGCTTTTACACTTCGTGCTTTTACTCTCATCTTTGTGCTTTTACTCTCATCCTCACAATAAATCAATAGAAACAACACGTCATCACCCTTCGTGCTTTTACACTCTCTCACAATATTATACACGGCATCACCCTTCATGCTTTACACTCTTCCTCACCCAAACAAATCAATAACAACAATCCGGCAAGGAAAATCAACAGTATAAACAACAAAAATAAGGCCATAACGTCCCAACAAGGGAACCAACAATAGAATCAATATCATCCCGGCAAGAAAAATAACTATAACCAACCTCACTTAGTACATAACTTCACATAAAAATTCTCAACTGGAACCAATACTCAACAATGATAAATATCAAGGAATTTCCACCAATATGGATAACTATAAAGTGAAACTCAAGTAATACTTAATGAAAATCACATAAATCATAATATATGACTCACGGGCATGCTTGACACCAACGCATAGGTACTCGTCACCTCACCTATACGTTGAACATGAAACTAACACATAGCAAATAGGACACAACACCTATTCCCTCAAGCTAAGGTTAAGCAAAACACTTACCTCGAATTCCACGACCAAACTCAAGCCTCAACTACCACTTTCCCTTTGAAATTCGCCTCCAATTAAATTGTATCTTGAAATAATTAGCTTAATAATATCAATAAACACTAAATAATTCAACCCCAATGCTTAATTATGAGTTTTCTATCATTCTTCCCAAAAAGTAAAAAATCGACCCCGAGCCCGCTTGATCAAAACACGAGGTTCAGACCAAAACCCGATCACCCATTCACCCATGAGCCCGAATATGTACTTAGTTTCGGAATCCGACCCCAAATCGAGGTCTAAATTCCCAAAATTTTAAAATCCCTAATTCTCCTAAAATCCCTAATTTCTACCCTTAAAGAACAAGATTTAGGCCTAGAAATCTAATGGGTGTTAATGGAAATTGAAGAAATGAGTCTAAGAACACATACCTATGATTTGGTGATGAAATCCCTCTTCAAAAATCTCCCAAGGTCGAGTTTCAATGGAAGAGTTGTGAAATTTTGGAGAAAACCCGTTTTGCTACTGTTTTAAGAGGGCTGGACTGACCTTCTACGCGTTCGCGTGAGGTCTATCGCGTTCGCGTACCCCTGGCCAGATTGGCCTTCACATTCGTGACACTGCCTATGCGTTCACGTAGGCTCACCCCTCCCTGGCCTCCGCGTTCACGTGCCTATGGCCGCGTTCGCATAGGGTTCCAGCTCCCCCATCCCCAAGCTCCCTTAAAGCAGTGCGTTCGCATAGGCCAGCCCTTGCCAAGCTACGCGTTAGCGAGCAAGCCCCTGTGTTTGCATAGGGTAAACCCAGCCCCTTCCCTGTTTGTTCATCGCGTTCGCGTGGGTTACCACGCGCTCGTATAGAGCAAATGCCTGGACACAAGAAAACATCAACTACACCAGATTTTCTAAGTCCAAAAACACTCCGATGCCTATCCAAAACTCACCCGAGCCCTCGGGGCTCCAAACCAAACATGTACACAACCTTAAAAACATCTTACATACTCACTCGTGCGATCAAATTGACAAAATAACATCTTAAACAACGAATTTAGCAGAGAAATCAAAGAAAAATCTCAAAACTTTCAAAGTTTCAAATTTCACAACTACAGGCCCGAATCACGTCAAATAACATCCGTTTCTTACCAAATTTTACAGGCACAACTCAAATATCATATTAAACCTATACCGGGATCCAGAGCCATAATACGAGGCTGATGCCATCAATTTAAAATGTAATCGAATTTCCAAAAACTCTAATAATTTCAATAAAATAATTTCTTTCAAAAATTCATTTCTCGGGCTTGGGACCTCGGAATTCAATTCCGGGCATACACTCAAGTCCCATATTTTCCTACGGGCCCTCCGGGACCGTCGAATCACGGGTTCGGGTCCGTTTGCCCAAAATATTGACCGAAGTCAACTTAAATTCAATTTTAAAGGCAAAATTAGCATTTTTCTTAGTTTTTCATATAAAAGCTTTCCGGATATACGCCTGGACTGTGCACGCAAAATGAGGTGAGTCAAAAGGAGGTTTTCAAGATCTCAGAACACAGTTTTGACTTATAAAATAAGGGATGACCTTTTGGGTCATCACACACACACACACACACACATATATATATATATATATATATATATATATATATATATAAGTATATTCAAAGTCAGAAATTAGGAGAAGTCACTCATGTGAAGATAAGAGTGTTGCAAAAGTCGTATTAGATGGAGTAATTAGATAATACTCCTTTAATTTGGCACCACTCTTTTTTCTATTTTGTTTATTTCCTTTTTATGTTACACTTTTTTACGGGGTTCCTTTACTCTCTACTTTTCCAATTAAGGAAAAGAATGCCCTTTTTGTCTAAATTAGGGAGCTAAAGTAGTTATATACCTAACAACAAATCCTAGCTAGATACAACTAAGGGTGTTTATGGTTTGATTTGGATCGGTTTTTTCCTATACAAAAAATCAAACCATGTAAGCAAGTTTTCAAATATTGAAATCAAACCAAACCAATTAAGTCATTTTTTTATCGATTCGATTTTGTCAATTTTGGTCGGTTTTTCGATTTTACGGTTATTTGTCGGGTTTTTTCTTAAATGTGAGACATACACTACCAAACACATATTCCAGAGACTATATTTTCAACGTAACACTATCAAACCTCTTTGAGAAATATATTATTTACCAAGCTATATTGATGATAATTGAATCAACTAGTGATGAATAATTTAAGTACTCAGTTAAAATTTGATTATTTTTAATATGAAATAAATTCTTGTACTTAGCAAAAGAAACTGCCAATCAAACTAGAATGTAAAGGCAAAGAATTAGATTATTATAATAGCAAAAAAACTAGACTAAAAATGTAAACGACTAATATGTACCATAAAATTTTAGAAACTTTATATAAAAAGTATACATATAAATAGGGGTAATAATAAATTTAAATAACTACTTTTATAGTCGGTTTGTGTAACGACCCGACCAGTCGTTCCGAGAGTTTAGCCCCGTTTCCCCTATTTTTGCTTTATTATGTATTGTTCAGCTCTATTTTGTGGTGTTGGGACGGTTGGCTCAGGTTCGGAGTGATCGTGGTGAGAAAAGAGACACTTCGTCTCTTAAGTTGGCTTAATAGATGGAAAAGTTAACTGAGAGTTGACTTATAGGTAAACGACCTCAGAATGTGGATTTTGTGGCTCGGATAGCTTCGTCAGGTGATTTGGAACTTAGGAGTGCGTTCGAAATGTTATTTTGAAGTCCAGAGTAGAATTTGGCTTGAATTGGCGAAATTGAGTTTTTGGCAGTTTCTGGTCGGCTGTGAAAAATTAGCTATGGGGGTCGGAATGGAACTCCAGAAGTTGGAACAAGTTCGTAGTATCATTTGGAAGGTGTGTGCAAAATTTTAGGTCATTCGGACGAGGTTTGGTTAGTTTCGACATTATTGGTGAATTTCAGAAGTTTGAAAATCCTTAAGCTTGAATCATGGGTTGATTTGGTATTTCGATGTTATTTTGGGTGTTCCGAGGGTTCGACTAAGTTCGAATGATCATTTATGACTTGTGGGTACTATTGGTTGAGGTCCCGTAGGCCTCGGGCATGTTTCGGATCGATTTCGGGTTATATTTCTCTATGATTTCAGTGCTGGTGTGTTTCTGCATCTGGTGTCTCTGCCCTTCATCGCGATCGTGGAGTGAAGGATGCGATCGCTTAAGGGAAGGTCTGAGGTTGTTTGTTTCTTCTTCTCATTCGCGGACATGGGTCTGCGTTCGCATAGGGTGTGGCAAGTGGAGCATCACGTTCGCGTAGGTGAGCACGCGATCGCGTAGTGTTGGGTTTGAGCTGAGGTAGGTTGGTTGCCTCTTCGCGTTCGCGAGGTAAGTTCCGCGTTCGCGTAAGGGAGTCAGCGGTGAACAAAGTGATCGCAAATGTTATTATGCGATCGCGTAGGGGTAATTTGGGCAGTGCTATTTTTTGTTCTTCGCGATCGCGTGCCTATTTACGCGATCGCAGTGAGTAATGCACCTGGGCAGAAAGCTTTATATCCAAAAACGAGGGTTTAAGTCCAAAATCTCAAAATCCATTAGAGAGCTCGGGAGAAGGAGAAATTTGAGGAGATTTTTAGTAGAGTGATTGGGGTAAGTATTCTTCACTCGTATTTGGCTTAATTCCTTGATTTAGTCTTGAATTTCATCATTTAATTTGGGAAATTGGAGTGGAAATTGGAGAAAAAATGAAGAAAAGTTTGAGAATTCTATTGGGGATTTGAATGGGCATTTGAGGTCGGATTTCGATGAATTTGATATGGGTAGACTCGTGAGTGAACAAGGATTCTAGTTTTGTAATTTTTATTGAATTCTGAGACGTGGGTCCAGGGGTCGGGTTTGACCAATTTCAGGATTGTTTGTTAAAATTGATAATTATCGAGTGGGATTTGTTCCTTTAGCATATATTGATGATATTAATCTGTTTTTGGTTAGATTCAGAGCAATCGGAGGTCGAGTCAAGAGGCAAAAGCATCGTGAATTAGTATTTTGGCCGGTTTGAGGTAAGTACTGATTGTTTATCTTATCCTGAGGGTATGAAACCCCGAACTTCACATTGTATCACTATTTTGGAGTGGCGCACATACTAGGTGACGAGTGTGTGGCGTGCACTGTTGGGGGATTGTGACATGGTCCGTCCCGTGGCAATTATTAAGTTGCGTATTTGATTCTAAATTATATGATATTTCACGTTTTAAAGATTATTACTATGTTTTGGGCGGAATGCCATATTTGGGCCTCGTGCCAAGTGTTTGAACCCCTTGGGGGCTTTTTACTGCTATTCCTCACTGTGTTGACTTATGATTTACCCTCAGTCATACTATGTTTAATTGATTTCGAAACTCAGTCTTATTTACGCTATTTGTGACATAAAATGATATTTTGGGTCGAGTACCCTGTTTTACTGATAGCCCGAGCGGATTTTTGAGAGGTTTCTGACTGAGTGAGGTCGAGGACCTATGTTGTGAGGATATTATGGGATAGGGCTACGCTCCGCAACATGTTATACTTTTTATGATGACTGAGTGAGACCAAGTGCCTGATTTGTGAGGATATGATATGGGATCGGGCTGCACGCCGCATCATGTTACTAGTAGGCCGAGTGCCAGAGTGATTGATGCCATGATTTGGCTTGTTATAGCACTTGGGATGAAGGAGCCCCTCCGGAGTCTGTTCACCCCCCCAGTGAGCGCAGGTACCTACTGAGTTCTAGTGCCGAGTGACGAGTGATTGGGAGGCATGAGTGACTGTGAGGTATGCCCGAGAGGCTGATACCGAGTGATTGTGAGGCATGCTGAGTGACTGATTCTAAGTGATAATATGCTCGAGGGGCGGTTTCTGATACATGTTTTTGCCTGAGAGGCTACTTATAAACTCTATCGTTCTTATACTGAATTATTTTGATTTCTATGAAAACTGTGGAAAGGTACATTTTCAAAGGAAATTTTACTGAAATCGACTTTCAAGTGTTTCAACTTATCGTATCTGTGATTTTGAAAGAAAAATTGTATTTACTGTGAAATGATGACTTGTTTTATGCGTTTCGTAGTTCCCAGAAATTATTTACTATCTGTACTACTGAGTTGGCGTACTCACATTACTCCCTGCACCTTGTGTGCAGATTCAGGTGCTAGGGCAGAGTGAGCTGTGTACCTACCTCGGGGATTTCTCGGAGATTTGCGAGTTAGTTGCACGCATCCGCAACCCTTCTTTCTCCCTCTTATTATTATAAAGCTTATGTTCCAGACTTGTAAATTTTGTTAGACACTCATGACCAGGGACTCTGGGATTTTGGGGTTGTATTTAACATTCGGCGTAGCGTTATCTGTTTAAAAAATTGATTAAACGAAACTTTTATGGATTATCAGTTTAGTAATGATATAAATGAAAGATTCTTTACGTTTTGAGTGTTAATTTGGCTGGCCTAGTTCCACGATAGGTGCCATCTCGACTAGTTTAGATTTGGGGTCGTGAGAAGTTGGTATCAGAGCCTAGGTTACATAGGACTCACCAGTCATGAGCAGGTTTAGTAGAGTCTTGCGGATCGGTACGGAGACGTCTGTACTTATCTTCGAGAGGCTGTAGAACCCTTAGGAAAATAATCTCATATTCTTGAATTCTTTTCGTGCGAATCCAATTATTCAGCCAAAAATGTAACTCTTTAAATCCATTTCATGTATTCGAATGGGCACGTGAGCGCTCGGTATCAGCTGTGCATCGACGGCTTGTGATTTCCATGGTGAGGTGCGATATGTGATTTTAGCATGTTGATAATGGGCCAGTCTTGGGGACATGAGGCCAGGTTTATTCTGTGGATTGAATGCTGAGATTTCGATTGTGTGAGCCGTGCATTTGGAACTTATATGTATGTTTGTGTCCTTATCGATGGGGTTTTGTGACTGTATGACTATGTGGCGAGTGTGATTCCATGGTGAGGTGTGTTCAAATTGTTTGATTGTTGTCGCGCCCCCCTTTTGACTCCTCCTTTCGGAACGGTCAGCGTTCTTGACATTATTGGGACATCTCGTTTCCTTTTGGGAAAGGGGTGTGCAAGGAATCAGAGAGTCGCCACCTAACGGATTAAGGTGCGTTAGGGAACCTACTAAGGGTCATTTACGCCTTTGGTGCTCCCTGGAAGGTTTGTGCCTCTCTTCCAACAGAATTTTGTGCATACAGTATGCTGGGCTGATCCCCTTTATGTCTGCCATGGTCCAACCAATGGCAGTCTGACACTCAGTGAGTACCTGTAATAGTTGTTTTTCCTGCACATCTAACAAACTGGATGAGATAATAACAGGTAAAGTAGAATTAGGTCCAAGAAATGCATACCTGAGATGGGTTGGTAGAGGCTTCAACTCCAGCTTGGGTGGTTCTTCAACAGATGGCTTGGGTGGTGGAGTCTCTCGCTTTTCGAAGTGTAAGGACTCAAACTCGAGACACCTCGGCCAAACACCTTTTCCTTCAAGCGCTAACACCCATTCAGCCAATTCTTCCCCATTTACCTCACCCAAATTCATCAAACATGCAGCAAGGGGGTCCTCAATAGTTAAGAACTCATCATCTTCCTGTAGTATCACATCCACATCATCAATAAGAGAACAATTGGCAAATTCACTCGGTCGCCTCATCGATTTCTGCACATTGAATGTGATTTCCTCGTCATTCAATCTCATCTTGAGCTCCCCAGTTTCACAATCAATGAGGGATCTCCCTGTGGCCAAGAATGGCCTTCCCAATATTATGGGAATCTTTTCATCCACTCTGCAATACAGTATCACAAAATCCGTAGGGAACACAAACTTCCCTACCTGCACTAATACGTCATCCAGAATGCCTGACGATCTTTTTACCGTCATATCTGCCAGCTGCAACAACATAGAGGTTGGTCTAGCTCTACCAATACCCAACCTCTTGTATATGGCTAGGGGCATAAGATTAATGTTGGCCCCTAAATCACAGAGTGCCTTTGCAAAGGCAAAATTTCCAATGGTGCAGGGAATGGTGAAACTCCCTGGATCAGACAGGTTTTCCGTAATTGGTCGGGTCACAACACCACTGCAAGTCTGAGTAAGTGTCACTGTGGCCAAGTCTTGGAAGTCAAATTTTCGGGACATTAAGTCCTTCATCATTTTGGCTAGGCATCTCCTTCAGAGCATCAATCAAAGGATGTTTACATGTATTTGTTTCAACATGTCCAAGAACTTTTTATACTGCTCATCCTTCTAATACTTAGCCAGCCTCTGTGGTAATGGTGCTGGAGGTCTCTTCTTCCCAGTGAGTTGGGATTTTTCTTTGTCATCCACCACCTCAATTACCGGTTCCTTAGATGTCTCAGCTTCTTTCTCGTCCTCGATCTGTGTGTTGGGTTCTCCTTGAATAGGCTGCACTTTCACCTCAGTCAGTTTTATTGAATCATCAATTTCAATAGGCACCGGAACCAGTGTCTCAGCCTGTCTGCTAATTTGAGCTCTTTCCTGCTCCAAGTCTAAGTCCCTTCCATTGCGTAGACTCACTACCATCAGCTGCTTCGGACTCTGATCTTTAGGATTTACCTACGTGTCTGTAGGCAATGTCCCATGAGGACAATTATTCAAAGACATCGAGATCTGGCCCATTTGCACTTCAATATTTTTAGTAGCTGACTCATGCGCATCTACTCTCTCACTTATTTTTTCAGTTGACCCAATAACCTGTTGCATCATTACTTCAAGTCTGGAGAAATCATCTTCTTGTCTCTCACCATGTTGTTGCTGAGGAGGGTGGTAAGCCTGTTGCTGATTCTTATTCTTATTATTGTAACACTGTGGCCTTTGATAAGGCGCCACATTACCGTGAGGTCGCATGGCTCCCATGTTTCCACTATTGTGTTGCTGCTGAGGTGGCATGTACGACTGATTTTGCTGGCCCCAATTCTGTCTGCCTTGTCTCTGGCCCCCATAATTCGACACATAGTTCATATTTTCAGGGTAGTGAGGATGATTACATTCAGCATTCCACCGGTTGCCAAGTGGCTGACTAATGCAAGATGTGCATAAGCCCCCATTGGTTGCATTGACAATATGTACCTGCTGCTTCTGCCCTGACTCCTCCACCTTTTTAGTGAGTATGTTCAATTGTGTCATCACGGTGGCCATATTTTCAGCAAGAGTGTTTGATGAATCTAATGCCACTGAGTGAACTACTGGAGTGATGGGTGCATTTCTGGTTGTCCACCCCGAATTCTGCGCCTTTTTATCAAGTAGGATCTGGCTTTCTCTCCATGTTTTGCTCAGGAATGCTCCACCAGCTGAAGCATCAATATTTTCCTTCACACTATCTACCAGACCCATATAGAAACTGCTGCCCCAACATCTGCTCTGGAATACCGTGGTGCGGGCAGATAACCAACATCCCTTTAAACCGTTCCCATGTTTCTTGCAGTGTCTCCGTTGGCTTCTATCTGAAGCTCAAGATCTCATCAATCTGCTGAGCTGTTTTGTTTGGTGGATGGAATTTGTTCAAAAACTGCTTAACTAACTCCTCCCATGTGGCAATGGAATTGATGGGGAGCGAGTTTAGCCAAGTCTGGGGTGCTCCTATCACTGAGAATGGGAAAAACAACAGTTTTATTGCTTCTTGAGTGACGTTTGGCTGCCTTTGAGCTTTTCAAATCGTCAGGAAATTCTTCAAATGTTGTTGGGGATCCTCAATGTATGACCCCGAAAATAGTCCCTTGTTCTGCAGCAAGTGCAACATATTGTTGGTGATCTGAAAAGACTCAGTCTGTATCCGAGGGACTACAATCACAGTGGCCAAATTCTCTACCGTGGGTTGTGCCCAGTCATATAAAGGCGCCTCAGGCACGAGAGGCACCACACCCTTTGTAGCTGGGTCTACCACGTCTTCCCCATTGTTGTTCCTGTTGTTTAGATTTGCCATGCCTGGTTCGATTTATTCAATTGGTTGTTGTTGTTTGCTTTTCCGGTTGGCCCGGTTCAAGGCTTTGAAAACTTTCTCGGGGTCTGATAAGGCTTCAAATACTTCACCAGTTCTCGATGAGTTTCTAGGCATGCACCTGTACAACAAAGTTAGCAAACGTTAAAATTCCAATGTATAGATTGAAAGTGAAGAAAATTGACTACACTTAAGAATTTTGTATTTCTTCCAACTCTAATTGATAACACCGTTAAGTCCCCGTCAACGGCGCAAAAATTTGATCACGCTCAACTATGCCTTATAAAAAGGACTAAGCGAACGTTACAAATATAATCTGAGTATTATGCCCAGAGTCGAATCCCACAAGGAATTAACCTATCAATTATTGTTGTTAGACTCACTCGATTCTTCGTAATCAACTTCCCAAATTTTATGAATAACAGTTGTTGGTGTTTTTACGAACTAAGACTGAATGAAAGTAATTAAACTAGAAGATAATATTGTTAAGTTGTAAACAAATGCGAGAAGGATCTAAGGTTATGGTTTCCCCTACTGATGGAATCACTTCTTGTATATTTCATATAGTTTGGCCTAACCGTCTCTATCAATCATGAGCACTATTGTTACCGCAAATCTCTCCCGAGTAATTGTGATAATTTACTAACCGTACTCTCCCAAGTTATGCTAGCTGGCTTTTATTATAGCTCACTTTAGATTGCACCCAAGGTATCGTTATCCCTAATCCAACCTTTAAACCCTCGGTTATGGATACCTCCTATACTTTGGGAGTGGTGTTGTTCAACATCTACCTAAATATGCACTCTCTCCCTAGTAGATACACACTAAATAGGCACAGCTAATTGAGGGTCCTTCAATCAACTACAATATGAGCTTAGTTGAACAAATAGAGATTAAAACCAAGCAAACTATATTAATATAACAATATGTTCATCCTCAACAGGGTTCACCAAAACCTTAGACTAAATAAGTTAGCAACTCATAATTCTACTGACAATAATCATAAAAGAATTCATCAACAATGATAAAAATACAAGGAAGAGAGATGAGATTTGATGCCCAATTGCCCTCCTTGCCTCTTGCCTTTGCTTTTCTTGAACAAGACTCTAAACCTTGATAATCCTCTCTTTTGGGCGAGTTGAACCTTATATAGGTTAAGTGGAATTGTCTCAAGCTTTCTAATTTTATCCCTGAAAATACTCGTGCGAACTGGACTAGCGCGCCCGCGCTAGTCGGCGCGCTAATGGCCAAACAATCTGCCTGGGATCGCTGGGCTAGCGCGGTCGCGCTAAGACTATGCTAATGGCATTTTATTCTGTCCCTGGCATCTGGAATAGCGCGGCCGCGCTAATGGTCATGCTATGGCCGCGCTAGTGGACTCGTAATCTGCCATAGCCATTTTCTTCCTTCTTTTCACACGCTAAAAACTCCAAGGGGCCTTTCTCCTTCAATTTGGCTCCAAACACCATCCTAGGTCCTCATAAGCGCACTTTGCTCCTGCGTAGCATAAAATCAACAATTAGATCCATTTAAACATCATTTAACATTCCTAAGATAGTGAAGCATCATTAAGTTGGAGTATAAATCTACACTAACTACGTGAATTTAGCCTATTTTCAACCAATTTCGGGATTTTTTGTTAAAATTGATAATTATCGAGTGGCCTTTAATCCTTTAGCATATATTGATGATATTAATCTGTTTTTGGCTAGATTTAGAGCAATTGGAGGCCGAGTCAAGAGGCAAAAGCAACGCGAATTAGTATTTTGGCCGGTTTGAGGTAAGTAATGACTGTAAATCATGTCCTGAGGGTATGAAACCCCGGACTTCACATTGTATCACTATTTTGGAGTGGCAAACATACTAGGTGACGAGTGTGTGGCGTGCACTGTTGGGGGATTGTGACCTGGTCCGTCCCGTGGCAACTATTAAGTTGCGTATTTGATTCTAAATCATATGATATTTCATGTTTTAAAGATTATTACTATGTTTTGGGCGGAATTCCATATTTGGGCCTCGTGCCAAGTGTTTGAACCCCTTGGGGGATTTTTACTGCTATTCCTCACTGTGTTGACTTATGATTTACACTCAATCATACTATGTTTAACTGATTTCAAAACTCAGTCTTATTTACGCTATTTGTGACATAAAATGAATTTTTGGGTCAAGTACCCTGTTTTACTGATAGCCTGAGCGGCTTTTTGAGAGGTTTCTGACTAAGTGAGGCCGAGGGCCTATGTTGTGAGGATATTATGGGATCAGGATGTGCGTTGAAGCATGTTATACTATTTATGATGACTGAGTGAGACCGAGTGCCTGATTTGTGAGGATATGATATAGGATCGGGCTGCACGCCGCAACATGTTACTGATAGGTCGGGTGCCAGAGTGATTGATTCCATGATTTGGCTTGTTATAGCGCCTGGGCTGAAGGAGCCCCTCGGAGTCTGTACACCCCCAGTGAGCGCAAGTACCTATTGAGTGCGAGTGACGAGTGCCGAGTAATTGGGAGGCATGAGTGACTGTGTGGTATGCCCGAGGGGATGATACCGAGTGATTGTGAGGCATGCCGAGTGACTAATTCTGAGTGATGATATGCCCGAAGGGCGGTTTCTGATACATGTTTTTGTCCGAGAGGCTATTTATGAACTCAATCATTCTTGTACTGAATTATTTTGATTTCTATGGAAACTATGGAAAGGTACATTTTCAAAGGAAATTTTACTGAATCGACTTTCAAGTGTTTCAAATTAACGTATCTGTGATTTTGAAAGAAGAATTGTATTTACTGCGAAATGATGACTTGTTTTATGCGTTTCGCAGTTCTCAGACATTATTTACTTTCATTACTACTGACTTGGCGTACTCACATTACTCCCTGCACCTTGTGTGCAGATTCAGGTGCTAGGGCAGAGTGAGCTGTTTACCTGCCTCGGGGATTTCTCGGAGATTTGCGAGGTAGCTGCACGCGTCTGCAGCCCTGCTTTCTCCCTCTTATTATTATAAAGTTTATGTTCCAGACTTGTATATTTTGTTAGATGCTCATGACCAGGTGCTCTGGGATCTTGGTGTTGTATTTAACATTCGTCGTAGCTTTATATGTTTAAAAATTGATTAAACGAAACCTTTATGGATTATCAGTTTAGTAATGATATAAATGAAAGATTCTTGACGTTTTGAGTGTTAATTTGGCTGGCCTAGTTCCACAATAGGCGCCATCACGACTAGTTTAGATTTGGGGTCGTGACAGTATGATTCGGTTTTTTTTCATTTTTTAATTAAAACCAAAATAATAAAAAATTGATCGGTTTTTAAAGTCAAATCCAAAACCAAACCAAACCGAAAAAGTATCAGTCTTTTTTGTCGGTTTATTTCGATTTTCGATGTTGTTCGGTTTTTCGATTTTTTATGAACACACCTGGATACAACCTTAAAAGTACCAATGATCCAATGCCACATTTTTTAATCATTTGTATTACGTCTAATTTATTTCTCAATTGTATTTCAAGAACTGACCACTTCTTTTCATAAACTTCATTTTAGTTAGGAAATTAAGAGAAGTTCAAGTTCAAGCACTTCATTAATTAAAGAAATGTGTTTTTCTGATTAATTAATTGGTTGGAAGTACTTTCTCATTAATTTGGTACGGGGCAAAATTATAATAGTTGTAGAAATATTAGTAGTTGTGTCAGTTGTACTTTATGGATAAGGAATTGTGCTTGGTTAGTTACACAATTAGTTAGCTAATAGCTTTGTTAGAAGAAGGTTAAGTTAGTAGGTTAGTGAGCTGTATAAATAGGCCAAATTATACTCATTGTAATTAAGATACAGAAAATACAGAAGATCTTCTCTTTCACTTTCTTTGTAACCGACTCAAGCTCTCTCTCTGACCCAGCTCCCCTTCTCCTTTTAACATGGTATCAGAGCCACAGATCGGTGGAATTTCGAGCTGAGGAATGAGCAATTGAGATCAATAGACGAACAGAGAATATCATCGGAGTAGAACAATCCTAATTTCCTCCATGGATGTGTTGTCCAAAACTTCTTCATTTTCTACAAATTTTCTGTGTTGTTTCTCTTTTTTTTAACCTAAAATCTGGTTTTCAATTTCTAGAATTCTGAGCTCATTATAGTTGTAATCGCAAATTGAATCAAGCATCACTGATAATTTTGCACAAATGTCGATGGACGCTGAAGATCCAGTACCTACAGTTGGAGATCCGATCGAACGATTCACCAACATTCATCCAAGGAATCCTCTCTATCTCCATTAGTTTGATACTCCAGGTTGCATTCTAATCCCTCAACAATTAACTAGCATAGAAAACTATACTGCATGGAGTAATTCTATGAAGGTTTCATTGTTAGCAAAGAATAAACTAGGGTTTATTGACGGTAGCTGTCGAAAGGAACATTATAGAGGAGACCTAGTTCATGAATGGGATAGGTGTAATGCTTTTGTTTTGTTGTGGATCACTAATTCAGTATCAAGGGAACTAGGAAATGGATTGATGTATTCGTCTAATGCTCATCAAGTTTGGATGGACTTGAAAGAGCGTTTTGATAAGAGAAATCTCACACGAATCTATCAGCTACATAGGGAAATTTACACAATGACACAGGGGACTTCTACTATATCTGAGTATTTCTCTAAGTTGCGTAATGTTTGGGATGAATATATGTCATTAGTTCCACTGCCTGGGAGTGATAAGACTTATGCAAATCATATAGAACAACAGAAGTTAATGCAATTTTTGATGGACTTAAATGAAACTTATGCACAGTCACGTAGCCAGATCTTGATGACAGTTCCGAGCCCATCATTGAACCAAGCCTATAATATGCTCATACAAGATGAAAGTCAATGAATGCAGTCAAATATGATAATACAGTGTGTTCAGCCATTGCAAAATCTAGATTTGAATGATCCTACAACTCTTGCTGCTATGCAGAACAACAGGTTTAAGAAACAAAATGGGTTATATTGTGATTATTGCAACATGAAAGGACACAAAAGGGAGAATTGCTACAAATTGGTCGGGTATCCACAAATTTTTAAAGCTAACAGGAAGAAAGGTTGAGGGCACAATAGTTTGGAACTAACAACAAAGGATCTTCAGTCAATACTGCCAATTACTTGGGGCATCTAGATGCATCAGGCTCCAATATTACTGCTCACCCATCTGCTCAGTACATGCCAATGCCTACTTTCATCCCTGAATAGTATCAACAATTTTTGCAGTTGATCAACAAGCCAGTACCTTCGCATGAAGCAACTGCTAATATGGCAGGTATACCTAATTGCTCTAATGTTAGTTTATCTGATGGCACTGAATCAACTCCATGGGTGATTGATACAGGGGCAACAAATCATATGGTTTCTAGCTTGAATATGTTGCTAAATCCTGAACTAATTACACCTAATGCCAGCAAATTTCATTTACCAAATGGTCAAGTGACCTTTGTTACACATCTTGCCTCAGTTTCATTGTTTAATGATGAGTTGACAAACGTTCTCTATGTTCCTCTTTTCAAATATAATCTTCTATCTATCTCAAAACTGACCAAACAACTGCAATGTTGTGAGGGTTTTTATCCTTATTTTTGTATCTTCCAGAACCTCTACTCTTGCAAGGTGAAGGGGATTGGTAAGGATAAAGATGGTTTATACTTACTTCAACCTACCAAGAAACTATCACCTGTCAAAGCCTATGCTCTCAATACTTCAGTCCTTCCTGTGTTTTCACAACATTGCCTCTCTTCTGCTCACTCTCATCCATTTTCAGTATGGCACCAGAGATTTGGCCATGCACCAGTTGTTGTTCTACAAAACATTCCTTTTGTACAAAGTCATTTGTTCAATAAAGAGACTTTGTCTTGCACAATTTGTCCTTTGGCAAGACAAACTAGGTTTTCATTTCCTATTAGTACTTCTAAAAATGTTTCTCCTTTTGAGCTTGTACATATGGATGTGTGGGGTCCATATAGACAGTGTACTTACAATGGTTATAGATATTTCCTTACTATTGTTGATGACTATTCTAGAATGACTTGGGTTTATTTGATGAGAATGAAAAGTGATGTCATTGTTTTACTCAGAAATTTCCTTGATTTGATTAAAACTCAATTTAATGCTTCTATCAAGACTATTATATCAGACAGTGGACTTCAATATACTACTCTCTTTACTTCCCTTGGAATAGTGCATCAAAGTTCATGTGTTCACACTACTCAACAGAATGGGGTAGCTGAGAGGAAACATAGGCACTTGCTTGAAATGGAAAGGGCACTTAGGTTTCAAGCTTATGTACCTCTGAAGTTTTGGGGTGAATGCATTCTTACTACTGTATTCCTGATAAACATACTTCCTTCCTCAGTCCTTTCTGGAAAATATCCTTATGAGGTTTTTCATGGTAAATCTCCTTCCTTTCAACATATAAATGTGTTTGGTTGCTTATGTTATGCAACCAAACCTAATTTCACTGATAAATTCTCTTCCAAGGTAATTCCAGTTGTGTTTATGGGATATTCAGCTACCTAAAAGAGCTACAAGTTATACAATATTGCCACTAGGTCCTTCTTTGTTAGTAGGGATATTTCTTTTAGAGAGTCAGTATTCCCTTTCAGATTTCCGAAGTCCACCTTCCTTGAACCACCTAAATCTTTCTTTCCGACTCTATCATTTACAAATGACTCTTTTCCAAATTGTCCAGTCTCTTAACCTCCTGAACAAAGTATCACCGATTCACCATCTCTGGATTCTCTCATTCCTCAATCACCTACCTTCCACTCAACACCTACATCCCCTAACCTATCATCTACTTCCAATCTCAATTCACCTCCTGTTTCACTACCACCTTTGAGAAAGTCCACTAGGACATCTAAACCTCATATATGGCTCACAGATTATGTACATTCTTCTGTCACCCACTACCCAATCACTGCCTCCATATCCTATACTTCTCTTTCTTTCTACCTATAAATACAACCTTTTCCTTTGTCACTGAATCTGCTACCTTTGAACAAGCTTCCAAAGACAGCAACTGGATTCAGGTTATGAAGCTTGAAATTGAAACCCATATTGACAATCATACATGGGAAGTGGTGGATTTTCCTACAGGAAAAATATATATTGGTTGTAAGTGGGTGTATAAGGTGAAGTACATGACATATGGTAGTGTTGAAAGGCACAAGGCAAGACTGGTGGCCAAGTTTTACTCAACAGGAAGGTCTGGATTACCATGACACCTTCTCTCCTGTAGTGAAGATGGTGACTGTCAGATGTGTTGTGTCTTTGGTTGCTCAGCATCATTGGACACTTTATCAGATGGATATTTACAATGCCTTCCTTCAAGGTGACTTGTTTGAGGAGGTTTATATGTCTTTTCCACAGGGATTTGGTAGCCAGGGGGAGAATAAGGTTTGTCGGCTCCTCAAATCATTATATGGTCTCAAACAAGAAAGTAGGCAGTGGAACTTGAAGCTTACCACAACTCTTATCAACTCAGGTTTCACTCAAAGCAAATTAGACTATTCCCCGTTTACTAAAAGACAGGATACACACATTGTCATCATATTGGTGTATGTTGCCGATTTGCTTATTACTGGTAGTGACATCAAGCTGATAGAAGAGGCCAAGCTCATACTTAATAGCAACTTCAAAATGAAAGACTTGGGTGAGTTGAAGTACTTCTTAGGAATAGAGTTTTCCAGGTCATCCAAAGGCATACTCATGAACCAGAGAAGATATGCTCTAGAATTGATATTAGAATGTGGCTTAGGGGGAGGAAGGCCTGCGATAACTCCTTTGGAGCAAAACCAGAAGCTCACTAGTTTGGAATATGACAAGTTTTTTTAACATGGCAATGTAAAGAAATGGAAGACAGAAGACCTTATAAGAGATTGATGGGAAGACTGCTATATCTGGCAATCACACGGCCAAACATTTCCTTTGTTGTTCAAACTTTGGGTCAGTTTATGCATGCGCCAAAAGAGTCACATTATGAGGTTACATTAAGGGTGGTTAAATATGTGAAAAAACAACCAGGTTTAGGACTTTTGATGAGCAGCAGCAAGTCCAGGAAGATCACTGCCTTCTGCGATGCTGATTGGGCATCTTGTATGGTGTCTAGAAAATCTGTTACTGGTTTCTGCATAAAGCTGGGTGAGTCACTAATTTCCTGGAGGTCAAAAAAAGCAGAGTACAGTGTCGAGAAGCTCAGCTGAGGCTGAGTATAAGAGTATGGCAACCACAGTAGCAGAGTTGGTTTGGTTGCATGGGTTGTTGGAAGAACTGGGAATGAAGGTTGACCTACCAATGTAATTATTCTATGATAATAAGGCTTCCCTTCAAATAGCATCGAATCCCATGTACCATGAGCGTACCAAGCATATAAAGATAGATTGTCACTTCGTCTGAGAAAAACTACAGCAAGGGTTAATCAAGACAGAACATGTTACCAACAAAGATCAAGTTGCAGGCATCCTAACTAAGGCTTAGGGGAAACAACTGCACAATGAAATGCTATGCAAGTTAGGGATGATCAATGTATTCCATCACCCAACTTGGGGGGAGTGTAGAAATATTAGTAGTTGTGTCAGTTGTACTTTATGGATAAGGAATTGTGCTTGGTTAGTTACAAAATTAGTTAGCTAATAGCTTTGTCAGAAGAAGGTTAAGTTAGTAGGTTAGTGAGCTGTATAAATAGGCCTAGTTATACTCATTGTAATTAAGATATAGAAAATACAGAAGAGCTTCTCTTTCACTTTCTCTGTAATCGACTCAAACTCTCTCTCTAACCCAGCTCCCCTTCTCCTTTTAACAATAGTCAAAGAATAATCAGTTAAAACACTCTTCATCAAAAAAATATTAAAAATTATATAAATAAATTGTGTTCAGTGAAATTTCTTACCTCGTCACTAAATTTGGTTATGTATTTTCAGTCGGGGCATAAGTGGGATGTGTAATATGGCGGTGACGCTTGTTGCTTTTACGTGCTAATTTGAAGTTCATACTTTCTTTAATGCAAAGTGTATAATTAACGTGTGGATATCTACTATTGGTTTCTTATTATTAAAGTAGCTTTATGCTTGTATAAATTACTAATTAGCATGTCTAGTGCATGAGTCTGCTGAGTAGGATATTCATTACGTAGAGAATCCTTGTGTTAAGGGAAAAAAGGAAGAAACAAAAAAGAGAAAAAGTAGAACAACACACAGTTTGGACATAAGATTTTTTTCACTTTTTTTTTTTCGAAAATTTTCACTTTTCTCAAAAATCAGTATTGGTCATAAAATTTTCAATTTTCTCTTGAAGACGGATTTTGAAATTTTTTGAAAATTTGAAAAACTCCAAAAAGTTATTTTTTAAAATTTTCACTCAGATCACTTACGAGGCTTTAAAAACAATTCAAAATTATATTTATGTCCGAATACAACTTTAATTTTCAAATACCATTTTCACTTGAATTTTTTTCCACAAATTTAATTATACAATTTTTATGTCCAACCGCCCCCATAGTTTCTGGTTACTTCTTTAGGTATTTGGTACCTAAAGTGAATTGTGTGTGTTTCACCGTGTCATAGAACTTTGTTTTGTAGCATAAAAATCACATTTTCGCCTTTATAATAACAAAAAGTTGGGTTGCAAGGATTAATTTGTGATATAACTTCCTTTTTCATAAAGCAGGTAAATCAATCGTTTTAGGCCTCATATTTATGGGGTTTCATTTCTTGGTTATACCTAAGTTCTATATATATATATATATATATATATATATATATATATATATATATATATATATATATATATATAATAGTAAAAAAAATTAAAAAAGAAACTATAATCTAAATTTGTTACTTTGTGGTATGTCTAATTCTTATACAAAAACTATATCATTTTTTGGAGTGGTACATCGTATATATTCACTATTTTCATCTTCTACTAACCGATGAAAAGTATTAAAAGATAGTGTACCCAGTCTAACTCTTAAATCATTGTCACAAAACTCGTTGGGAAAGTCGTATTGAAAGTATTAAAGCAATAAGATTTCAAACTTCACAAATAAGTGATGTTTTATTAAAATTAGTGATGATTCAAAAACTAAAAGTGAAGCTAATTGCTTAGTAACATATGAACTCGAAAAATTTGAAATTTTATTGGGTATGACTATTTGATATGATATATTATTTGTTGTTAATTCAGTTAGCAAAAGTATGCGGTCAAAGGACATGCACATTGACGTTGCCATAGATCAATTAAAAGGTTTGATTTTTTTTTTTAACAAATATAGAGAAGAAGGATTTGCAACTGCTATGATTTCTGCCAAGAAAATTGCATTTGAAATGAATATCGAACCCGAATTTCGTAAGAAACATGTGATATCTAGGAAGAAACAATTTGATGAGAATGTTGATAATAAAATCTCAAAGTCTCTTGAAGAGTCCTTTAGATTAGTGGACTAATAAAAGTATTAGTGGCTGCTTTTAGAACTCGAACCCAAAAGCACTCAAACTCATGACCTATATGTCACACATATACGTCACACAAATACATTTTTACCATTACTCCAAAATGTCCCGTCCAAGACAAAGATGGGTGGCAATCTCATCACCTTAATTAATCAGACTCTATTTGTTATAGTTTTATTATCCATTATATAAATGTTGGCCGTTGTGTATTTTCCACTATAAACATCCCCCACCTGAATTTTGACAAAAATAAAGGTGCATGCATTCTTGTTCCCATCTTTTTTTCTAGTTGCTAATGACGTATAACTCCACTTCTCCAATCTCAACACACCCTATCTTTTAAACAAAGATAAATCCATAAGAAATTAAATCCAACTCTCTCAAAAACAAAGACCAAGAGAAATTAAACTCTCTGTGAGAAATTGAAATCAATATGGGTACCATTAGTTTCTTGGACACCATATTAGTCCCCTTGAGTCTTTTTATCACAATTGGCTATCATTTCTATCTTTGGCACCACTTGAAGCATAAACCTTCTCGCACCACCATTGGTATGAATATGCTCAAAAAGAGATCTTGGCTGCGAGAGCTCAATCAAGTAAGTCTTTCTTTTCATTCTACAGTTTTTAATTTCAGTTAATTATTTATAAATAGAGAGATTCGTAGCAACGGTAAAATTGTCTTACGTGACTTCACGGGTTCGAACCACAAAATCAGAATGCTTCCATCATGGTAAGTTGTCCATGACACACCCTTAGGGTCGTTTGGTACGCAGATAAGGTGAGATAAGTTTATTATATCATCAACCAAACACAGTATAAATTTAATTCCAAACTTATAGCTGTTTGGCCAAGCTTCTAAAATTGGCTTATTTTGAGAAATGTTTTTTTCAAAAGTGCTTTTCAAGAAAATACTTTTGGTGAGAATCAATTAATTGTGTTTGGCTAATTAATTTGAAAAGCACTTTTGAGCAGTAATTGTGTTTCGCCAAACTTTTAAAAACTGCTTCTTAATGTATTTTTCACAAAAGTGCTTATCAGAAAAGTACTTTTGGAGAGAAGGTACATTTTTCTCCTTCTCAAAAATTGTTTCTGCTTCTCCTCAAAAAGACTTTTTTTCCTTCTAAAAGCTTCGCCAAACACCTCAATTTTGGCCATGGGGATAGAGAGAGAAAAAAGAACTTTTGGCCCCAAAAAACGTTTGGCCAAACAGACTATTAATCATGGATATCCCATCTCTTCCCACCAAACTTGGGATTATTCTTTCCCCACCTCTCAGGTGGGATAAATTAGTCCAGTGATTATAATCCGGGACTCTAATTCAAGATAATTGAGCTTGGGTGCCAAACAAACCCTTAAGATACAGTTGTTTCCTGATCCTTGCGTGAACACGGGATGATTTGTGCATCAGGCTCTTCTTTATATACGAAGAGTCTAATGAACGAAAGCGTGTCTAAGGGTTGCTATGGGTTCAAATCTGCTTTGATTCTAGCAATGTATACATATAAAAAAAGAAAATTAATCATATTCATTCTGAATCCACTGACCTTAGATCTTTGAATTAGAATTTGTTGATAACTTTTTTTTCTTTTTCTTGGTGGCATGCAGGGAAATGAGAAGAAAGGCACGTTAGCTGTACAAAGCTTAAGAAATGCACTAATGGAAACAATACTCACAGCAACAATCACAATGATCATAACTTTAGCATTAGCAGCTCTAACAAACAACACTTATAACGTGAGAAACCTCCTTACTAGTGCTTTCTTTGGATCACAAACAGGGAAGATAATCGTGTTGAAATATGGCTCAACAACTATTTTCTTGTTGGCAAGTTTCTTGTGTAGTTCCTTGGCACTTAGTTATTTAATTGATGCTAATTTCTTGGTTAATGCATTGGGGGAATTTGCCATAAATCCAATGTATACAGAGACAGTATTTGAAAGAGGATTTACGTTGGCTTTTGTTGGGGATAGAGTGCTTTGTATGGCTTTTCCTCTTTTGTTATGGATGTTTGGCCCTGTCCCTGTGGTTGTGTCTTCTTTGGCTTTGGTTTGGGGATTACATGAGCGTGATTTTGCTGGAAATTTGTCAACAGCTATGAGTAAGAGTTGTACTTGAAGAAATAAACTACTACTTCTATCTGATTTTATGTAAAAGTGTTACTATATTGGCAGTGGCGTACCTAAGAATTTTCGTAAACGGTATCAATATTTGATGAAGTGGCCAGATGAACAAATTACAGTAAACAATGTCATTTTTTATATTTTTATTTATTATTTGTACATACAGATTATAAAAAAAATTAACAAAGCAATATCACGTAACACCACTTCAAACAAGATGCTTACGCCCCTATATTTGGTAAGTCAAACAATTTTTTCTTTGACTACGATTTTCTCAAACTTTTTTAGGATATGCGTTTTCTGCCAATCTGTTGGCTTGAAAGTTTGCGGTCATAATCCATATTAAGCAAAAGCGAAATACTAACATAACTAGGAAGGCTATGCTTGTTTGACCTAAGAGTGTGAAACCTTTTGTTAAACTAATTAAACAAGAAAATGATAGGTAAATCCTAGTTAAACATAATAAATTCTAGATCTAACGTATGTAAGCACCGATAACATAGAATTGTGTTTAAACCAATTTAATATAATGGGTATTAAATGATGTTGTTATGAATGAGTGGAGAGACAATGATAACCAATAACTATATTGAATGGCAATAAATGTAAATAGAGAGAATGATTCACCCAAATATTGAATGAGGTGGATGATTCTTCTCTCTAACAACGATGTAAGACAAACGGATATGAGAATATATGAGGTTTTCTCGGATCTGATGCGAGAAAAGGTATAATAAACAGCAAATCGAGTCCTTATAGAAAACTAATATTTTGTATTGTCTCTCTAGAGTCAACTTCATATCTTATCAATTAGAACATTGCATCCCTTTTGCCTTATCTCTTCTTCTATTTATGTGGGATACTCCAAAAACCCCTAAAAAGGTACAGCAGAAGGAATATTCAATGGAATGTTCCCTTTGAAAGTTCCAAAGCATACTAGCGGTTACTTTTCTTCCTACTGCTCGGCCTCGACCCCAATGGGTTACTCAACGGCTCAATCTTGTCAATCCTTGATCGACCTCGACCTAGTCGCCCATGATGAGCCACAGTTCTCACACTTGATCACCTCTTCATGCCGAATTTCCTCAGTCGAATTTTAACCCATACAGTTAGTCCCTCCGCTTATCGAGGTCGTCTTTTGGTCGACCTCAATGAGCGGACTTCATCAATCGCAGTTCTTGAGAAATTCGGACGAGGAGGTCGAGTAATAGTGATTGCTGTCGAGATGATGACGTGTCGCTCGAGAGATGCGGTCAATGAGGCTGGTTCAGAGTGACGTCACAGTTGCATGCGTCATCATTACGCATATTCCCGATGCGTTGCATCGTTCCTTGTGTCTCTGTCATTTCGATTCAAGTGCTTTTGACGGTTGTTTGCATCGATTCGAGCGACGTGGTTTTCTATAAATAAGAGGGGGGAAACCCATTCTAGAAAACTTTACACTCTCTGATCTTTTGAACTTGCACCTTGTTTCTTCTTCTTCTTCCTGCGTTCATATTTTCTGCAACTTCCACCATCACCACTTCTTCTACACTTTTGGTTCCATCGTATACATATTAGCAAAAGATGGCTAGCGTATCTTTTAACCCTGAGATGACATGAGACCTAGTTTTGTTGTCTGTGGCCATGCCCTCAGATGAAGGGGAGGCCATTGTTGTGGAGGATGAAAGCTTCCCCACTGTGGAAGAAGTCATTCCTCGTAACCCAGGCTCCAAGTCTGATTTTTTGAAGTTACCTACGGATGAACCCGAGCCCGTGAAGTCCGAATGGGAGCAGCCCAAATTGCCGCACTCAAGGCCAAATACAACATTCCCGCTCATATTGACCTGGTCCCAGTTGGGAACGATGTGATCCAAGTTCATCGTTCTGGGTGTTGCGCGTTTTACGCATACCCATTCCAAGCGGGTTACTCTCTCCCTCTTCCTCCTTTGGTGGAGGAATTCTGCCGCTACTACGGCATCTGCCCGGACCAACTCTCCCCTTACATTTATAAGCTCTTCCTTATGCTAATGAAGTTCGCGGAGTTGGCAGGCTGTGGGATTTCTATCCACCATTTGTTGCATCTTTTCGCGCCAAGCTTTCATAGGACCACGATGATACATCTTCGCCACCGGGGGACCAAGGGGCTGGTGGCAGGAATGGACGATAAGGTGAATCATTGATTTTGGGTCAACTTCTTTTTCATTAAAACCGAGCACGTGGTGGCCAGCCCCAATGGATTCCCTGAGGCGTGGAACTTTGCCCGTATGTGTTTTTGCTAATTGAATGAAGTATGTTTCCCTTTTTTGTGACTTGATAGTTCTTCTTTCTTTTCGTGTAGCCGAGAAGCATCCTCCAACATTGGTTGCCAATATTCACGACTGTGTGGCCCAAAACTGGTCATCGTTTAATAAGAAATTTGGACCTAAGCCTTCTTCGACAGGTAAGCCAGGTTGCGATCTTTAACTACTTCGACCTCAACATTGTCCTCTTTTTTATTTACGCAGTTTTCTCTTTGTTGTTAGGTCGAAGAGTCCGAAAAAGGCATAGGATCCCGTTCCCGCTTTTCGCCATCCGGGCATCTCGACTGGGCCGCTACTCGTGCCAACTGCGGGCGAGTCTGTATAAACTACTTCTTCTCACACTCCGGGTTCGCGTAGGCCTAGCCGTTGGGAAGCTGCTCCATCAGCGGAGACTCTGACTTTCCCCACATTGTATTTAGTAGACGAGTCTTCGCTGGGTGAGGAGGAAGCGGCTCCACTAAAAAGGTGGAGAGTGGAGGTTGTTAGAGTGGCTACGTAGAACGACGAGCCAACGGGGGATGATCACGAGCGGGCCATGGCCGCACCCGAGGGTGGCGTTGTTTTGGGCATGGAGTCTACGCTCCCTTCAGTTGCAGAGATTGTTCTCCAGCTAGAGGTCGTCGTAGAAGGAGAGCGATCAGAGGCAGCAGAGGTCGCTATGGAAGGAGGGAGGTTAGAGGCAGTGTAGGTCTAATCTTCGTCCACCGGAGGGAAAGGAAAAAATGTGGTCGCGGACGATGATGAGTCCAGTTCCGACGTAGACCCCGAGGAGGTGCGGGTGTTCGACGATAGGTTCACTCGAGTAGAGATGAAAACAGAGGGATCTACTCGTAACATCGTCATCCCTTTGGATTACAGCTTGCTAATGAAATCAGAGAGCGTGGTCCCCACTTTGGTTCCTCTTTGCACTGGCGTCGAGAATAGGACTTTAAAGACGTTTAAGGATGTTGAATTGTCGTTAGGCATCTCCGAAATGGCCTTGAGGGTAAATTTTTGGCCTTTTCGTGTCCTCGTATTTTTTTTCTTTTCTTTACAATGTTCGTCTTTGCTGATTGTTTTCTACCTGTTTACCAGACTCTCATTCTGGAGATCGAGTGCGCCCACTGAGAAGAGAGGAAGAAGTCTCTCTTTAAAGAATGGAGTCTAAGTATAGGGAGTATCGTGTCAAGCATCGTGCGTTGTGCTGCCTACTCGGTGCGGACAGTAAATTCCAATCTCTTAGGGATGAGCTGAAGCAGAAGGACGATGAGCTCGTGAGAGCCATCGGTAGATATAGAGAGCTCGAAAGAGCGCCGAGGATCATAGATGACGAGCTCGAGGTGAGCAAAGGGGTTGTGGATGAGTGTGTCGACCTTCAGGCTCAAGTGGCGTCCCTACGGGCCGAGCTAGAACAGAGCTTGACTAGAGCCAAAGGCCTGAGTGATGATTTGGCCAAAAAAGCGGCAGAGTTGGGGAGAGCAGCGGAATCCAGGGCGGCGTCTTTGGCAGAAGTGGCGGCATTACACGATTTCATCTGTATCCTCAAATTTGAGCGAGCGAATGAAGTGGAGATGGCTGCGCTTAAGGAGGAGAGACTTGATGAACGGATTGGTGGTCTAGAGAAAGAGGTTTCGAACCTAAACGAGCAGATTATCGTCCTCAAGGCCGAAAAGGCGCAGCTACTGGCTCAACCGTCTTCATCCCATGTTTCCACTTATTCTGATGTTTCACGGGATTTGTACGAGAAGTGGATTCATTTTGAGGCTCGCCTAGACATATTTAGGGGCTTGATGACGGCCGGGATAGTTTCTGAGGCGGTATTTGAGAATTCCCGTGTTAAGGCACGTGCAGCTCGGGATGCTTGTGGCTATGATCCTGGTACGCCCGGGGAGGGTGATGATGAAGATGATTTTGACGGGCTTGAGCCAGGTACTTGGTATGATGGTGAATACTCTAATGGGTAGGGCGTTGCTGGTGACGACGATGGGGGTGATACTGCCGAATAATGTATTTGTTTTGTACACTTTGTTTTTTTTTTTGCGGGCTTCTGTTCGGCCCTTGTAAGATACCTTTTAGAATGATACTTTTTCCGCCCAGTTATGAGTTTCTTGTTTTTCCTTCGAATGTTTTCCTCAATCGATTGCTTTGATTACAATTTGAGTTAGGCCGACTGTAAGTTGAGCTCATGCGAGGTCGAACGTTGCTCAATAAATTCGAGCTAAGTCGCATGCAAGTGTCTTAATTAATTTGAGCGAGGTAGAATACGAGTTGATTTGAGTAAGGTCAAATGTTGACTCTTAATTAATTCGAACGATATCAAATGTAAGTGGATTCGAGCAAGGTCGAATGTTGGCTTGTAATTAGTTCGAACGAGGTCGAATACGAGTCGATTCGAGCGAGGTCAAATGTCTACTTTTAAATTAATTCGAACGACGTCGAATGTAAGTGGATTCGAGCAAAGTTGAATGTTGACTTTTAATTGATTCGAACGAGGCCGAGTACGAGTAGATTCGAGCGAGGTCGAATGTCGACTTTTAAATTAATTCAAACAAGGTCGAATGTAAGTCGATTCGAGCAAGGTCGAATGTTGACTTTTAATTGATTCGAACTAGATCAAATGTAAGTCGATTCGAGCAAGGTTGAATGTTGACTTTTAATTGATTTGAACGAGGCCGAATACGAGTTGATTCGAGCGAGGTCGAATGTTGACTTTTTAATTAATTCGAACGAGGTCGAATGTAAGTCGATTCGAGCAAGGTCGAATGTTATTTCCTGGATTGTCGTAATGTTTAAACTTGGTGGAGACATGTGAACATCATGTGTTTGCATGTTTCTCTTTGTTTATACATTCATTGGAGAAGTTTACATGTTTTTGCTCTGCTTATACATACATTAGAGAAGTCCTAGTCTATCTAGTCCCTTCATTGGTCGACATGGAGAAGTAGTTGAAGGTTGAGCTCTCTGTCGCCTCGTTAAAAACCTCCCCGATAAACCCCAATTTGGACAAAACTCAGGTGAGGAAAAAAGAGTACGACTCAGAGGATGCCTGTCCTTAAAAGTGATCGGCTCCCGCCTTTACCACTAAAGAGTGGCAAGTACGGGGGTCAATGCAGCTTTTACCCGAAGGGTCGGGATCGATTTCCACATGGAGATATATATGTGGGAGTTGAGTTCCTAAGTGATCTAATGGTGCGTTGTGTTCTCAGTTGCACTTCTCATCAAAGGGTTTAGTGATTAAACTACGGTTTAGTCTAGTCGAAATTACAAGTTAACTAACTAATATATTCTTGACTGTTTTCTCAATAGATAAAGGGACTAGGGTTGTGACTTTCTCCTAAGTGAATACTTAATGGGATCTAAAGCCTAAGGAAAAGAAGTTATGTTGGGGATATAATATATCCAATGCACAGAAATACTCACTCTATACAGCTCGGTAGCTTGAGTGACTTTGCCCTAATTGCCTCTCTCCAGAGATCAATTGGGTATCAAAATTGTGCAAGCAATATAAGCTCAAGTAGGGTATTACTATCTCTAGATTTAACCCGTTAATTGGGACTATCAATCTCTTGATTACATCCCAATTCTTGTTGGATTGATTTTCCTGGACTCAAGTTCTCTTTCTCAAGAAGAACCCAAGTCAAATAGGCACCAATTAGCGTTTGCAACCACTAATTGAACATGGAAAACACCAATCATTCCAAATATCAACTACCCATAAACATCTCAACCTTAAATCAAAAGACCCATCAAATGCCCACACTAGGGTTGAGCCACAACCCTAGCTAATGGGTCTAGCTACTCATGATAGTGAAAGAAAACAAAGAAATAGATGAAGAATAACCCATAGAATTTAATTACAAGCTAATAATTGAAGATTAAATGATAAACCCATTATAAAACTACTCAAAATAGTCTAAACATGATGTTCACGAGCTCCAGTCAAAGTTAGATTACAAAATATTACCTAAAAATGGGAAAAGAAAGTGTCTATACTATGCCGAATTTTCTGGACAAAAATAACCCAGCAGGGCACCGCGGACCGCACGAAATGGAGTGCGGCCGTGGTGAGGCTTTTTGGCTTCAAAAATATGATCTCTGAACTTGGCCACCGCGGGCCGCATAAAACGGTGGCTTCTACCGCAGTCGAACAAAATGGGTCGCGGACCGCACTGGCATTAATCATCACTTTTTTCAGCTCTCTGAGTCTGAACATTGCGGACCGCAAAAAAGCGAGTGTGGCTGCGTTGAGGCCACTGCGGTCCGTATAATATTCTTTGCGGCCGCAATGCTTTAGTTTCCGAAAATTTCACCTCTCTGAATCTCCTCACTACGGACCGCACTAAATGGAATGTGGTCGCAGTGGATCTATTGCACTGTGCTTGGACTTGTTCTTGGTACTTGTGCATATTTCACTCTTTTTTGAGCTGGTTTTGACTAATTGTCACCTTTTTGACCAAACCCTGCAAACAAGTACAACATGTAAGCCTTTGGGACTATTTTGTATACATTTTTAATCAAAACTCAAGCAAGAAGGAGTGTAAAATGAACTATAATCCCTAATTATCAACTCCCCCAAACTTAAGGTTTTTCTTGTCCTCAAGCAAACAAAATAAGCCCCACCTCTTAAGAGTAAATCCAAGAAAATTCAGGTGCCCTAAGGTGACCTCTTCTAGCATCAATTGGGACTAACAATTGCCCTCAATTCAAATGAATCATTAACAACATTCGACCTTTTAAACATCATGGATATAATGTGATACAAGAGCATCAAGAGTTGACTCAACCCATCAAAGAAACTCTTTCTACTACTTTGGTCATTGTGGAACCCAAACTCATACTCCTCAACTCTCCCTAAGCAGACCTCACTTTTAGATTGTAGCACTCAGAGAGAGGATAAAGGAAGCACACTCATCTCTCTCAAAGAAAGGTCCCAAGTCCGGCTCTAAGTACCATAAACTTGCCCCTTATGTGAGTCGCCACTAATGTAAGCTTCATTCAACTCAAGATCATATAGGACTTTTGTGGAGATATAGTGAAGGCTTTTGGTTCAAGGTAGGAAATATTTGGTCTAGGTGGGTTCCATCTTCCCTTAAGCACTTCATTTGTTTCACTTTTGCGTACATTCTCTTGACTTTTTGAGTCATTAAGCTCTTTCTGAGGGGTTAGAGAGACATACTGTCACTCCTTCTTGTTCATTTCAAACCTTTTTCTCCTTTCTAAACATTCCACACCTTTCATCTCTTTTCTTTCATTGATTCCCTTTATTTCTTCTAGATTGTTCATTCTTTTTGACTTTTTGATTTTTCTTTCTTTTTCATTGCCTTTCCTTTTCTTCATTTTGTACCTTTTTTCACTTTGTTGCATTCCTCGTCTCTCCCCCAAACTTATGATTTTTCCTTGTGCAAAGGAAAGATAGGGTGCCAAGAGAGGGTCAGAACGGGTAAAGGCTTGTATCGTGGATTTTGAAAGAAAAAAGTCTAAGGCTCAAAAGGGTTGACTAGGGATATTATCATTGGTAGGCCATGGAAGTTGTCAAGACATCATTCGGATCAAGGAGAGCCTATAATCACATCTCAAGTCAAACTACACTTAGGATTTCGCCTAAACAAACATCCAGGGCAAGTTCTAGACTAATGGCACGGGACTTGGACTTGCAATTCAAATTCTCACCACACAAGCTATGGGATTGCTAAAGAAACAGAGTTGGGGTCCCACAACGACCTTAACTAAGATTTGAGCAACACGATGGTCCCCAAGAACCACTTGATGATTATCAGCCAACACAAGAGTATCAAGGTCACAACTTTCACCGTCCTATACACAACAATTTGTTTTTGACCATAGGATCAAAGGCAAATGCGCTAGGCCCAAGTGAAACTTTTCTTGAGGCACCATTACTCACTAGCTACTATTCACACAAAAAGCAAAAAGAAAAACAGACTCAAACCCTTAAGAAGGTTGTCAATGCCATCCATCATCAGGAAGAGCCACCCGGTTCACACAAATTTCACCTTTGGAAAGAACCGTGGAATAAAGAAAACCAAAGGCTTATTGCACTCAAAAATTCAAAACAAGAAGCTACGAAAATAAAATAAGAAGCTATGAAAGAAAAAATGCGGAAAGCAGAATAAATATATACAAGAGGGGATTTAGTCGAATATACATAAGGGAGAATGAATATATACATCAGAAGGTAACTTTATATACAGACCAAAGTTGTAAAGTACGAAAAGTAAACTGAAATGGTAAAATTATGTACATACCAAAAATAAAAAAGAAAGCGTAATAAAAGGAAATAGTATCATATATACAGTCTCCAAATAGGGATATCCCCTCAAATGAAAGCTAGCATTGTACTCAAAGCTAACTAATCAAAAACAGCTCAAAATGGAATAAAAGAAAGAAAGTAAAAAGAAACTCTATATTGGCCCTCCGTCTGCATAGGCTCCTGGTGCTGGGTCCCTGGGTCCTCGGACTGCTCGGGAGCCTGTGACTGGCTTCCTCTAACCTGTGTCTCCTCTGAGACCTGAGACTCTACCGGAATCTGGGACTACTCATGTACTGGCATCTGGGGTTGGGCAGAGGAATATTCCTGCGGGTCCTCCAACTCAATGACAGCATCAACAACTCGGGGAATCACCATCCTCCTCTTTACTGGCCTATCTATCTCCTTCTCCGGCTCAGGCTGGGCTGCTGGGGTCGGGTCATGCAATAATAGGTCCAAAGGCAAGTGATCCACCTTCATCTTCTCTACCTTCACTCTCAACTTCTTCACCGACTCCTTGGAAGCACGAGTCTTTCTCATTTTCTTTATCTCCTTAGCAAGATCTTTCAATGCCTTTCCATGAGAATCAACCGCAGCAATGATCAACTGCTGGTTCTCTAGGAGCTTCTTCTGGTTGTCCAGAAGCTCCTTGAGAGTGTCCTCCACTGACTGCGGGAGCTGCGGCTGAGGGGGTGCAGACTGGGCTACCACCGATGTAGAAAGTACAGACAGCTTAGAAGTAGTTGCCTGCATCTAGTTGTTGATACTGGCAAGGGTCTGGCTCAATCGGTGGGCAGTCAAAGGATATGCTACATATGTGGGGATAGTTGGGGCTGTAGAAGTGGAGGGACCTGGAGCAATGTCCGGGGTAGCTGAAGGAGGCTGAGTAGAAGCCACTACAACTACTGGCTCTTCAGACTGGCTAGTCGAAGCAGTGGATTTGCCCTTGTAGTTCTTGCTTTTAGGGTTGTCATCACCGTATAGGCTATACCAGGAAAAGGGGGCTTTTGGCTTTACCTTCACATCAAATTTCCTTCCTTCTACCTCTTGATCCTCGAAATACATAGTAAGGAAATTTGGGAAGGGGTAGGATCTATCACCTTCGTTCACCACCCGTGTAATCAACTTGGACATCACATTCCTGAGGTTGATCGGGTAACCCGCCATGACCGATGACACAAATACAGCTCGGGAAATAGGAAGAGAGTTTTCATGGGTGGTGGGGTCTAGCCTGCTGCACACAAATGTCTCCCACCCTTTTGCTTCGAAGTTCAGGGTTCTCCTCAGAATTTTAACTCCCGCTTGCAACCATTCTGGCCTGGTACCCGGGATTGCCAAATGCTCTGCTAACCATGGACGGGCATCTTCCCCCAAAGCTAATTTCTCCAAGTATAATGTCGCATCCTCATCCGGGAAGTCAAGGTAATCATTGATTGTTTTTCCATCAAACATTACCGTCAGATTTTGCACCTTAGTCACTTTAGTGTCCTTTTTTATGTGAGCAACATTGGTGTAGAACTCCTTGACTAAGTGCTCATTTTCCTCCATCACTTGGCATGAAAAATAATCCCAGCCATCTCTCTCTTTGAACTGCTTCAGTACATTGGGGTTGTGAGGCAACATGTCCTTTGTAATGAATTTCCGCTCTGGTATCAACATCCTCTCGGACCACCATTTTTGGAACTTGTGATAGGCTGGTTCACTCATAAACCTGTCCTCCCAAGCTTCCGGTTTCTTGGTTCTCTCCACTCCTCCTACTTGAGGCTCACCCCCTTCTTCTTCTTCTATTGAATGCTCACTGGATAGTGAAGCTGTAGGTGAGGTAGAATATTCATTGTCACTGCCCGCAGCTGATCCCTCAGACGACTCAGGAGATCTTTTTACTGATGCTTGGGCAGTAAGTGAGCCCGGAGGTGTATTTCTCAATCTATTCCTCTCCGGCCAGTCAGGAACATACTCTGGCACGGATTCTAAGTCAGATGCCTCCCGGGAGGGCGCATACTCACTTCCTGAGTGGGAAGCAACTCTATCCATAGATTTAATTGTCCTCCTGGTATCTTTGATACTTTTCCAAACTAGGGGAGTCAATTTTATCATCCCCTTTCCTCTACCCCGGGAGGACTCTCCTTTTCCCGGTTGTTTTCTACCACCGCCTCGTGATTGAACCATTGTCTGCAAGCGGAATTCAATTTAAGTTTGTTAGTATCACAGTATTAGAAGAATCAGTGAAGGATCGGTGAAGAATCCGATTGAAAGCAGCATTGCAGAACAGCAGATTGCGGACCGCACAAAATGAAGTGCAACCGCAAAAAAGGTACCGCGGACCGCGCAAAATGCAATGTGGTCCACACTGAGGTGGGATTAAGAATACCCATTCTCTGAAGAAATCCATCGCGGACCGCACAAAATAAAGTGTGGCCACAAAGAAGGTACTGCGGACTGCACAAAATGCACCGCGGTCCGCATCGGGATGGAGTTCAGACTACCCACTCTCTGATAAATGCCACCGCGGACTGCACAAAATGGTGTTGAGGTCTGCATTAAGGCACTGCGGACCGCACAAAGTCCATCGCGGCCGCGGTTCTTACCTTTAACCTCTCTGAAGTCAACCCATCGCGGTCTGCACAAAATGGCATTGCGGACTGCGGTGAGCGATGAACAGTAACACTAACCTAGGGTTTCAAAATTTTGTCCCAAATTGAGCCTAAAATCACATATTACTGATCCCCTAGGTGTTTAATCAGTGTTTTTAAACTAATTAGTCCTAATTTAACTATTATTAAGCAAACCTTAGCATTGATTGAAAGAAAAGGGAAGAAAAAGAAGAAAAACAACTATTTAAAAAAAAGAAAATAACAAAGTTAAACAAATAAGAAACAAAATTAAATTACCAGATGTGAGATACAGTGTAGATGAATGAGATTTAGCAGGTGAAGTCAAGCAGAAGAGTGATGAACAGTGATTTGTTTTACTATTGAGTGTGCAAAGGAGCGAAAAGTCTAAAATGAAGGCCTCAGGCCCTATTTATAGAAAAAGGACTTGGGCCCATGTCACCTACCCACCGCGGACCGCACAAAATGGGACCACAGTCCGCAGTCCTCAGAAATAAGTGATACTGGGCAGATGTCCACTGCGGACCACCAGAAATGCAATGCGGCCGCAGTGGTCCACCGCGTACCGCATAAGTTGCCTTGCGGCCATGGTGGCAAACTTCAGAGAACCCCTTCTTTACTGTTAAATCACTCTACGGACCGCATTGGAATGTTGCCCCCGCACTAAGGCCTTTGCAGCCGCAAAAAATGCAATGCGGTCGCATTGCAAACTTCAGAGAGCTCATTATTTTCCAACTTAGTCCTGCACTGCATCAAAAGAATCCTACAACATCCCACAACCAGTTAGTCAAAAAGCAAATCCTATACTACAAAGAAAATCAAAGAAAAACAACAACAACAACAACAAAAAAAAGACACATGGGTTGCCTCCTAAGAAGAGCCTAATTTAACGTCACGGCACGACGCATGTTACCAAATTCAAAGGAATTTCATCAAAGCCACCACGTGGCTATATTAAAATTTTCCAAGATAATTCTTGACCCGGTGCCCATTCACACGAAAACTCTCTACATTCTTGTTCTTGAGATCAAGAGTACCAAAGAGTGTAACCAACACAACTTCAAACGGGCCAATCCACTTGGATTTGAGTTTTCCCGGGAAGAGACGAAGTCTAAAATTGAAAAGAAGCACCAAGTCTCCCACCTTGAACTCCCGGTCTTTGGAATATTTGTCATGGAGATACTTTATTTTCTCTTTGTACAAAGAGGAGTTAGTATATGCATGAAATCTGAACTCGTCTAGCTCATTGAGATGATCAACTCTGAGATTTGCAGTTGTATCCCAATCCAAATTCAATTTCTTCAAATCCCATAGTGCCTTATGCTCAAATTCCACCAGAAGATGACAAGCCTTGCCATACACCAACCGGTAAGGAGACATACCGATTGGGGTCTTGAAGGCGGTCCGGTAAGCCCAAAGAGCATCATCAAGCTTCCGGGACCAATCAGTCCGATTAGCATTCACTGTCTTGGCCAAAATATTCTTGATTTCACGATTAGACTATCACGCCCCAAAATCGAGGGACGGGACCGGTTCCTAACCGAGTGAACCCGGTCAAGCAAGCCTGATTAGCCTTTTCTACCTGACTCATTTCTTCCCGTGTTTAAAGCATACATTATTTACATGAGTTAGCAAGAGATAAATCAAAAGCATATATTCATAACATTAAGTCCATTTTCCTTTTTCACCGTTACCAACATTAGATCTTCCAAAACATACATACTAATTACAATATTCAAGACACGGAATCACAGTTACGAGTAAATCTGACAACTACCCAAAATATATACACAACCCACATAGTGTCTACAGAGCCTCTAAAAGTACGGAAGATGTACATAGACATGCCGGTGACAAGGCCCCGGCTATACCTCAAAAGGAACAACATATACAAAAGGAGCAACATATATCTACACACGGCCCCAGGAGGAAATAGGGATCACCAGAACTGCTGAAGGAAGGAGGAGAGGGCACCACTAATGACGATCGGCGCTGCCAGCAACTGAGCCACCTACATCCATAAGAATATGTAGCGCTCCCTAAAAGGGACGCTAGTACCATTGAATAGTACTAGTATGTATGAACAAACTCTACTCTAGATAGAATAAACATCAAACAAACAATGATACAAATAGAAACCTCACATATCAATTCACCAAAGTAGGGGAAAAGCATAGATAAGAGTCATCATGTTTTCTTCTTCCGTTTTGCCATCTTTTTGTTAATGATCTTTTAAGTTCAAGTGTTATTATTATTATTACTACACCACCGTTTCATTTTCACACGGAGTCCGGTCTCAGAATGACCGGCTAAGCCATCCTAGGTGAGGCACCAACAACATCATAACTCATATCATCATCGTGTCATTTTCACACGGAGTCCGGTCTCTCACCGACGGGGTCATCTCAACTGAAATAGTGAGGCAATAATCAATATCATATCTCAGTCTGAATGTCTCCATGTGTACGGCATGGAGTCTGATCCCGGACCGATCGTCTAGGCCATCTAACCCTAGGACATCACCCATCATTTCTTTGATCTTTTTATTCACTTTTATCATTTTTCATCTTTTGATTCACATCTCATATCATTTCACTCTTGTGATTCATATTTCATATCATTACGATCCTTTGATTTATATTTCATATCATTATGATCCTTTGATTCATATTTCATATCATTTCAATCCTTCACGTCTACCACAACCATCACATAAGAGCATAAATTCACAATTTGTGCACTCAAATAGCATAATGACATGGTAGTAACATAAATTGACATAGAAGCAAGAATTTCTCAATTTGGCACCTAGAACCCAAAGAATCAAAACAAGGGAATCCATAGCGTACATTTTGGCACCAATGAGTTTATTTTATGAAGTTTAGAGTTAGTCATACATACTTTGATTTGGGGTTTTTCCTTACTTTCTACCACGATTCACCGGACCTTCTAGCACCTTCAATCTAATTCACAATGTGGCAAAGTTGAGCTTAGAACTAGGATTAATGATGATCACTTGAACTTACTTGAGCATTCCATCAAACACTAGGTGTTCCTTTAGATTAAATGGCCTTTTTTTAGTGAAAGCTTACTCTAACCCATTTCCCTTTACTAGATTATGACTATTTGGTTACATGCATGCAAGATTCCTACCCCCATCTTCATTAATTTCACTTAACCATGTTTCATTGTAACAAAAATCTGGAAATTAAGGTTAGTGTGGTAGAAGATTACCTATTAGAGTGAAGTAATTTGTGTCCTACTTGATTAGTTCCAAGCTTGACTGATGAAGGAGGATCAATTTGATGAAGTTGGGACTTCCTCTCTCTAGAACCCACTCTTTCCTCTCTCTAATTTATCAGAAAATAAGCTTAAAATGATGAGGAATGGGTTTTATATGGGTCTGGGGTCGGGTTGTAAAGATAGAAAATGGATAGTCCAATATTTCGAATCGGGCCACAGACCTGGCATCGCCTGGCTAACGCCTGGTCTGGCCTGGCTTTATCCGGGATTTATCTACCTAAAGCCTGGTCTGGCCTGGCTTTATCCGGTCTTTATCTACCTAAAGCCTGGTCTGGCCTGGCTTTATCTACCTAAAGCTTGGTCTAGCTGCGACGAAAAATTTCAACTCCTCAGCGCATCGTTCAATCCCAAAACTCTGAAAGTATAATGTATTACCTACCTTGACACCAAAAAACCTTAAATTACTTAGTGAAGTTTCTCGGGGCCCTACATTAGGCCTCTCCTTGGACCCCACAATACTTATTTTATGACTTATACACTTATTTACCAAATCTAATTCGTCTATATCGTATTTATATCACAAAAAAAATATTATAATTAGCCTACCTGGCACCTTGAAATCTTAAATTACTTAGCAAAAATTTTCGGGGCCTTACATAGACACTTCCACTTGGCCACTTGCTTGAGGATGGAGCGGAGTGGACACCTTATGATTGACTCCATACTTAGTTAACAATGAATCAAAGGCCCTATTGCAAAAATGAGACCCCCCGTCACTGATGATGGCACGGGGTGTCCCAATTCTTGTGAAAATATGCTTCTTCAGAAAACCAACCACACTTCGGGACTCATTATTGGGCAAAGTCACAGTTTCAACCCATTTCAAAACATAGTCCACCGCCACGAGTATGTAAGTGTTTCCACATGAGCTAACAAAGGGCCCATAAAATCAATGCCCCAAACATCGAAAATATCCACCTCAAGAATTGTAGTGAGAGGCATCTCATCTTTCTTGGATATGCCACCCATTCTTTGGCATTCATCACACCGCTTGACCAACTCACTAGCTTCCTTGTACAAATTAGGCCAAAAGAAACCACAGCTTAACACTTTTGAAGCGGTCCTTGCCCCTCCATGATGACCACCATAAGGTGAGGAGTGGCATGACTGAAGAATTGACCCTTGTTCTTCTTCGGGCACACATCGCCGGATGACACCATCATTTCATATCTTGAATAAGTACGGTTCATCCCAATAATAATCCATGCTATCCCGTCTAAGCTTTTTCCTTTGGTTAGAAGAGAGCTCAAATGGGACAACACCAGTGACAATGTAGTTGGCGATGTCCGCGAACCATGGCATTTCTTGCATAGTAACGGAGAGAAATTGTTCATCCGGGAAGCTATCATCAATCTCAAGCCCATCACGAGGTCTCCCTTGCTCCTCCAAACGGTAGAGATGGTCGGAAACTTGGTTCTTACTCCTCTTTCTATCAATGATCTCCAAATCAAACTCTTGAAGCAATAACCCTCACCGCATAAGTCTAGCCTTGGAATCCTTTTTCATCATGAGATACCGGAGTGCCGCATGGTCGGTGTGAACTATGACCTTGGCACCCATAACTCTTTTTCGGTGACGGTGTAGTTCATTGGGCGGAATTCATTGTCTTGCTTGCATAGTAAATGGGGTGAAAGATCTTGTTCACCCTTTGGCCCAAAACCGCACCCACCGCCACATCACTTGAATCACACATTAGCTCAAAATGAGAGCTCCAATCCGGCACGGTGATAATTGGCGTGGTGGTTAGCTTGTGCTTCAACAACTTAAATGCATTCATGCAATTCTCATCAAAGTGGAACTTGGCATCTTTCTCTAACAACTTGCAAAGAGGATTGACCACCTTCGAAAAGTCCTTAATGAAGCGCCGGTAGAACCCGACATGCCCAAGAAAACTACGGACTCCCTTTACTGAAGTTGGAGGTGGCAATTTAGAAATAACCTCAATCTTGGCCTTGTCTACTTCAATTCCATTACTTGAGATTTTGTGGCCCAAAACTATCCCATCTTCAACCATAAAATAGCATTTTTCCCAGTTGAGCACTAGGTTGGTTTCTTCACAACGAGCGAGGACTTTATCAATATTGTTCAAGCATTCATCAAAGGAGTCCCCAACCACACTGAAATCATCCATGAATACCTCTAGAAAGTATTCAACCATGTCAGTGAAAATTTCCATCATGCACCACTGAAATGTAGCGGGTGCATTGAACAATCCAAAAGGCATCCTGGAAAAAGCAAATGTCCCATAGTGACAGGTGAAGGTTGTCTTTTCTTGGTCCTCCGGAGCAATCAAGAATTGGTTATAGCCTGAATACCCGTCCAAGAAGCAATAGAAAGCTCTACCCGCAAGTCTGTCAAGCATTTGGTCCAAGAAAGGCAATGGGAAGTGATCCTTGCGAGTCACCTTGTTCAATTTGCGATAATCCATGCATACCCGCCAACCTGTGACTATCCTTGTTGGAATAAGTTCGTTCTTGTCATTTTGAACCACGGTCATACCACCCTTTTTTGGAACACATTGGACCGGAGAAGTTCAAGCACTATCCGAGATTGGGTAGACGACCCCTGCATCAAACCACTTGATTATTTCCTTCTTCAAAACTTATTGCATTGCTTAATTTAGCTTCCGTTGATGTTCTACGGAAGGCTTTGCTCCATCCTCGAGAATGATTTTGTGCATACAAAATGCGGGGCTTATTCCCGGAATATCTACAAGTGTCCATCCTATGGCCTTCTTCCTCCTTTGTAACACTTTGAGAGTAGAGTCTACCTGCAATTTGGTTAGGTAAGATGAAAGTATAACAGGTAAAGTACGAGAAGGACCAAGAAATTCATACCTGAGGTGTGGTGGAAGTGGCTTCAACTCCAATGTAGGTGCCTCTTCAATTGAAGGCTTTGTCGGAGGAGTTTTTCGATTCTCCAAATCCAAGGATAACTTTCGAGGACCATATGAGTAATAACCCATGCCTTGTAGAGCATTGGTACTCTCGATCAAGCCATCTACCACAATATCATCATGGTTCAATAAAGCTACCTCCACGGGATCTTCAACATTTATCATTGAGCTTGTTTCATCAATAATGACATCGGTGACAAGGTCCGGAAAGAACATACTTCTGTGCTATTGGGTTGCTTCATTGACTTGCACACGTGGAACACAACCTTTTCATCGCCCACCCGGAAGGTGATCTCACCGGCCTCCATGTCAACTAAGGCCTTCCCCGTTGAAAGGAAGGGCCTTCCCAAAATGATAGGAACTTCATAATCCAAGATAACAAAATCCGCGGGCAAGATGAACTTGTCAACCCGCACCAAAACATCATCAATGATTCCTAAAGAAATCTTCATAGATTGATCTGTCATTTGAAGACGCATGGAAGTAGCCCGAGGTTGACCTATCCCCAAAGCTTCGAAGACCGAATATGGCATCAAGTTTATGCTAGCTCCGAGGTCACACAATGCTTTGGCGAAATCCGCACTCCCAATTGTACAAGGAATGGTGAATGCATCAGGGTCTTCAAGCTTGGGTGCCATTGAATGAACTATGGCACTCACTTGGTGAGTCATCTTTATAGTTTCGCACTCCATTGACTCTTTCTTTGTGACCAAGTCCTTCATGAACTTGCAATAATCGGGCATTTTCTCTAAAGCTTCACTAAAGGGACATTGATGGATAAGATTTTCATCATGTCGATGAATTTCTTGAATTGATTCTCTTGCTTTTGCTTTTCCAACCTTTGAGGATAAGGAGGATGAGGCCTAGGCAATGGGGCCTTTGCTTTTTACACAACCGGCTCGGAAATGTCAATTAGGTGTTCCCTAGACGGGTTCACGTCACTTTGAGTTTCCTCCTCATGATCATGAATATCAATCCTCACTTCACTAGTTGTTGGCTCCTCAATTACATGCTCAACCTCAATCGGAACCTCATCATTTGGCAAGTCATCCTCATCACCACCATCTCTCTTTTTTTAGAAGAACTAGCCTCACCGCCTCGTCCACTCCTTGTGGTCACCACCATGGCATGACCGGTATTGTTGTTGTTGTTCCCACCCTTGGGGTTCACCACCATATCACTTGGTAGTGCTCCCTTCGGGCGTGTGTTATGGGAGGCAAGTTGAGCATCCCAATCCGCCTTGTGATTGATAGGGGTGGATTGTTGGGTTGTTGGTACATCGGGGGCCTTTGAAAGCCCGACCCTCGGTTACCGTTTACACCCCAATTGTTGTTATTATTGTTCCCACTCTAATTGTTGTTATTGTTGTTCCCCCAATTGCTTGAATTGTTGTTCCCCCAATTTCTTGAATTGTTGTTATTGTTCAAATTGTGTTGCCTTTGATTGTTCCAATTTTGGTTGTTGCCTTGATTGTTCCCTTGTCCTTGATAATTGTTAGCATACATGACATCCTCATCTTGATAATCATAAGAATCCTCTTGACTATACCCACTTTATCCTTGGTCACCTTGAACATTGTTGTTTTGCATTTGATTTCCACGAGGTCTTCTCTTGTTCACCAAAACATTAACCCCCTCCATAGCATTCACTTGCTTCGGCCCTTGTAATTGTTGAAGATGTGCCTTAAAGTTAATTCATGGTGGTGGTAAGCTCGGAAATTGCTTGCCCATTTCTTAAGGTTCGTTGTGAAGACCATTAACACATGGATCACCCTGAGGCACATTTTCTCTACTCTGCCATGCTGACGAAGTGTCAGCCATTTCATCTAAGACCTCACATGCCTCATTGTATGGTAGCTTCATGAAGTTGAACCCATCCAATTGATTGACCACACACTGATTGGTGGTATTTATGCCTCAGTAGAAGGTCTGTTGTATCGTGGCCTCAGTCATGTCATTGTTTGGATACTCCTTTGCCATGGTCCGGTAGCGCTCCCAAATCTCATGCAAAGGCTCGTTGCGCTTCCATGTGACTAGAAGAGAAGAATTTTGCAATGAACTTGTCTGTTAGCCCATGTGGATATGGAGTGGTTGGGAAGTCGCTCCAGCTAGTCTAATTCTCTCCCTCAGAGAGAGAAAGAGAATAACCTAAGACTTAATGCATCCTCTGAGACGTTTGTTTGCTTGCTCCCTCAGCAGGTATCAACGAACCCCTTTAAATGCTTATAAGCACTCTGATGTTGAGCTCATGTGAAGTACCCACGCTGCTCCAAGAGTGTCAGCATCACATTTGTGATTTGGAATTTCCCCGCCCGGATCCTAGGCGGGACAATAGCACTCGTGTACCCCTCGATTGGAAGTACCCGAGGGGCAACTCTTGGAGGTGGAGGCGGGGGAGGGTCTGGAATATCCTCATGAACATTGGCTTGTCGGCCCCGTCTTGGAGGTGGTACTTGATTTAGTTCATCGCCAAACACCTCCTCCCCCGGAATAATATTACCCAAAGGATCCGCCATCCAGCAACGACGCCAAAAGGTGATCAGCTCCCGCCTATACCACTAAAGAGTGGCAAGTACGGGGGTCAAGGCAGCTTTTACCCGAAGGGTCGGGATCGATTTCCATAGGGAGCTATATATGTGGGAGTTAAGTTCCTAAGTGATCTAATGGTGCGTTGTGTTCTCAGTTGCACTTCTCATCAAAGGTTTTAGTGATTAAACTACGGTTTAGTCTAGTCAAAATTACAAGTTAACTAACTAATATATTCTTGACTGTTTTCTCAATAGATAAAGGGACTAGGGTTGTGACTTTCTCCCAAGTGAATACTTAAAGGGATCTAAAGCCTAAGGCAAAGACGTTATGTTGGGGATTGTGATATAGCCAATGCACAGAAATATTCACTCTATACCTCTCGGTAGCTTGAGTGACTTTGCCCTAATTGCCTCTCTCGAGATCAATTGGGTGTAAAAATTATGCAAGCAATAAAAGCTCAAGTAGGTATTGCTATCTCTAGGTTTAACCCGTTAATTGGGACTATCAATATCTTAATTACATCCCAATTTCTTGTTGGACTGATTTTCCTATACTCAAGTTCTCTTTCTCAAGAAGAACTCAAGTCAAATAGGCACCAATTAGTGTTTGCGACCAGTAATTTAACATGAAAAACACCAATCAGTCCAAATATCAACTACCCATAAACATCTCAGCCTTAAATCAAAAGAGCCATCAAATACCCACACTAGGGTTGAGCCACAACCCTAGCTAATGGGTCTAGTTACTCATGATAGTGAAAGAAAACAAAGAAATATATGAAGAATAACTCATAGAATTTAATTACAAGCTAATAATTGAAGATTCAATGATAAACCTACTATAAAACTACTCAAAATAGTCTAAACCTGATGTTCACGAGCTCCTGTCAAAGTTAGATTACAAAAGCTTACCTAAAAATGGGAAAAGAAAGTATTTATACTAGGCCGAATTTTCTGGACAAAAGTACCCCTGCGTGGGTACCGCGGACCGCACGAAATGGAGTGCGGCCGCGGTGAGGCTTTCTAGCTTCAAAAATATGCTCTCTGAACTTGGCCACCGGGGCCGCGGTCGCACAAAATGGATTGCGGACCGCACTGCCATTAATCTTCAGTTTTTCCAGCTCTCTGAGTATGATCATTGCGGTCCGCACGAAATCAACTGTGGCCGCGTTGAGGCCACTGCGGTCCACATAATATGCTTTGCGGCCGCCATGGTTTAGTTTCCAAAAATTTCACCTCTCTGAATCTCCTCACTACGGACCGCACTAAATGGAATGCGGACGCAGTGGATCTATTGCACTGTGCTTGGACTTGTTCTTGGTACTTGTGCATGTTTCACTCCTTCTTGAGCTGGTTTTGACTAATTGTCACCTTTTTGACCAAACCCTGCAAACAAGTAAAACATGTAAGCCTTTGGGACTATTTTGTATACATTTTTAATCAAAACTCAAGCAAGAAGGAGTGTAAAATGAACTATAATCCCTTATTATCAACTTATGCTTTCATCGTTGCTTGGCCCACTCTCATTTGAATATCTTAGACTAGGTTCTCCGACTTCGACCAGTATCATGGCATCAGTCGCATAGACTAGTGAGTATGGCGTTTCTCCTGTGCTTGTCTTTGGCGTAGTGCGTTATACCCATAGTACTTTTGGCAGCAACTCCGGCCAGAGTCCCTTGGAATTCTCGAGCTACTTCTTCATGATGTTCAGTATCGACTTGTTGGAGGATTCTTCTTGCCTATTGCCTGCGCGGTGATATGGCGTGGAGAGTATTCTTTTTATGTGCCATTTATCGAAGAACTCGACAACTTTCTTTCCTGTTAATTGGGGTCTGTTGTCGCAACTGATTTCTTTGGGGATGCCGAAGCGGTATACGATGTTCCTCCATACAAAGGCGATCACTTCTTGTTCGCGTATTTGAGGGAACACACCTGCTTCCAACCACTTAGAAAAATAGTAATTTAAAACTAAAAGAAATCGCACATTACCTCGTCTTACGGGGAGGGGGTCGACGATATCCATTCCCCATTTGATGAAGGGCCAAGGCGATATGACTGAGTGGAGGTGCTCGCCTGCTTGGTGGATCATGGGGGCATATTTTTGGCATGGTTCACATTTTTTGCAAAGTAGTTTGTCTCCTTTTTCATTGTGGGAAAGTAATAGCCTGCTCAGATGAGGCATCTAGCTAAGGCTCAATTGCCGGTGTGAGCCCCGCAGTAACCATCATGCACTTCTTCTAGGACGCGCCGCGTCTAATTTGGTCCTAAGCATTTTTCCAGGAGTCCGCCATACGTTCTTTTGTATAGGTCTTTGTTGATGACGCTATACCTGGCTGCTTGCATTCGAAGTTTTTTGGCTTCTTTTTTGTCGTTTGGAAGCACACTGTCCTGCAAGTATGTGACAATACGGTTGCGCGAGTCCAAGTTAGGTCAATAGTGCATACCTCGATTTGGTCGATGGATGAGGGGAGGAGAGTAACTAAGTTCTCTTTTCCAGTTATGCTTTTAGTGGCTGCCGCCAGTTTGGCGAGATCGTCCGCCTCGATGTTCTGTGCTCGAGGTATTTGATCGAGTTGGCATTCGTTGAACTTGGGTAGCAATTTGTAGATCTCATCCTGATATTTTGCAGCCTTTGTTCCTTGATTTGGAAAGTCCCTATGACTTGATTGATAACGATTTATGAGTCACATCGTAGGACTACTCGTCGTGCTCCATACTTGAGTGCCAATTTTAACAATACAATCACAGCCTCATACTCGGCCATATTATTAGTCATATCAAGGCACCGTATGGACTGGCGAATTATCTCGCCTATCGGAACCTCGAGTATAAGTCCCAGTCCGGATTTTAATGCGTTGGAGGAACCATCGTTGTACACAATCCATAGGTCGTGTGTCTTGGGGGAAGTACTAGCGACCTCGGGCATTATTTTAGCGCTGAAGTCAGCGACGAAGTCGGCAAGTACTTACGACTTTATCACTGTTCGCGGCTGATAGGTTATACGTTCTCGCTCAATTCAATGGCCCATTTGGCCAACCTACCCGATATCTCGGGTTTGTGCAGGATACTCCTTAAAGGAAAGTTCGTGACCACCAAAATATGGTGGCACTGGAAATAAGGTCTAAGCTTTTGTGAAGCTACGACCAAATCCAAGGCTAGCTTCTCGAGGTGGGGGTACCTCGTTTCAGCATCGACAAAGTTCTTGCTAATGTAGTAGATTGGAGATTGCATACCTTTATTTTCTCGGACCAGGACTATGCTTGTTGCAACGTCGGACATGGCCAGGTAGATTAGGAGGCGTTCTCCAGGTTCCTCCTTAGCAAGCAGTGGGGGCAAAGATAGGTACGCCTTTAGTTCTTTTAGGGCATCGACGCACTCGGAATTCCATTGGAGTCCATTATCGTTTTTGAGCACGCTAAAGAATTTGTGGCATCTAGAGGATTGTGAGATGAAACTTGATATGGCGGCTATACGGCCGGTCAGCTTCTGCACCTGCTTCTTTCTGGTCATGTTTTCTAGTATTCCCTCTATAGCCTTGATTTGGTTGGGGTTGACCTTAATGCCTCTCTGCGATACTAAAAAGCCGAGGAACGTTTCTGAGGTTATGCCAAAGGCGCATTTATCGAGATTCTATTTCATGTTGTACCGCTTGAGTATGCCGAAGGCTTCTCTCAAATGGTCGATATGGTATTCCTTTCTTTTAAACTTGAACAACATGTCATCTATATATACTTCCATGGTTTTGCCGAGTTGTTCTTTGAACAATTTGGTCACCAGCCTCTGGTATGTCGCCCCTGCATTTTTCAATCCGAACGGCATAACTCTGTAGCAGTACGTCCCTTTGTGGGTGATGAAAGTAGTTTTTTCCTGGTCTTCTTCCTTCATAAGGATTTGGTTCTAACCCGAATAGGCATCCAGGAAACTTAACAGCTCGTGCCCTGTTGTTGCGTCGATGAGCTGATCAATGTGAGGTAGTGGGAATGAGTCTTTCGGACATTTCTTGTTCAGATATGTGAAGTCTACACACATCCGCCATTTCCCATTTTTCTTTTTCACCATGACCATGTTGGCGACCCATTGGGGGTATTTTGACTCCCTAATATAGCCGTTTTCAAGTAATTTTTCCACCTCTTCGCGGACAGCACCGTTTATCGCGGCATTGAATTTTCTTCTAACACGCCGTACCGGGGGGTAGAGTGGGTAGACATTCAATTTTGTGTTGCTATTTCCTTCGGGATGCCCGGCATATCTGCATGAAAAACGTCAAACAAGTCTGCATTGTTAATTAAAAATCGATGGAATTTACCTGGTTCTTGGAGTTTGTGGCTGACATATGCCTTTTTGTTGTGTTCATTTTTATCGAGTTGAACGGGGTCGAGGTCTTCCACCGTTGATCCCGTAGCCTCTACGACTTCGGGGTCCTTGATTACATCTTTCTCTTTGTCGCCCTCCTGTCACACCTCCTTTTTCCCGAAAGGGTGGGGATAAGGGAGTTTTTCCAATTTAAGTGACATAATCAAAATGGGATTATTTATTTAATTTCAGAGTCGCCACCCGGATTTTGTACGGTGCTTTGAGACACCATTTATTTTTTAATATCCCAAATTGAGAAAATTTTGACTCTGTTAAAAAAACATCTGCGACAGAAGACCGGGTAAGGAATTCTGTTAACCCGAGAGAAGGTGTTAGTCACTCCCGAATTTCGTGGTTCTAGCACGGTCGCTTAATGATTAACACGCAGTCTAATTTGTTTAATTACTGAGTTTACCTATGTGCATTTTATATTTTTTTACCGCTTCTAATTATTTTTGTATTTAAAGAATTATTTTAAGACGAGTTACGTATGCCTATACCCGTTTGAATTGATGCGTCAAAAATCATGTCACGCAGACGTGTACATAATTCATGACACTTGATTCATTTAGAAAATTAGTTAAAGTCGCGCAAGAGCGTATTTTGGTTTTAAAAATCGAGACCACATCACGCGAACATGTACGCAATCACGGTAATAACTTCAAAATCCGCTCCTAAAGGCATCTCTACGAATGTTAATTTTAAACTTTATTTGTGTCACGTAAACGTGTACACAATTTTAAGAAAAAGTATTTGTCACTAGAAAAGTTATTCTTTATTCAAAGTTACGCGAACGTATACTTTGATTTTTGATGTGTTTAAGAATTCTAAATGTATTAATTACCTAATTAAGGACGGGTCTAAGCTCTTTTGTTATTTAAAAAGATTATCTTCCTAAGTCATTTGTAATATTAACTTAGGAGTCGAAGAGATATTGGGCTATAACATGTAGGTTTGTTCAAGGACTTTTAAAACTAAGTTTGTTACATATCCAAAATGAGGATGCGGCCTGCCTAGAGGTATTAGAAATTTGGCCCAGTTTTCGTGTTAAATATACTGGGACATTAGCGTTTTAATAGTTCTAAATACCACATTGCTCAGCTTAGAATTTAATCCATACAAGAGAAAAGTGTCAAACATAGAATAATTATTGCGTTTGAATATTAAGCTAACGATATTAATGAGATGTCTAATTATTTCAGGGTCATATTAATTTTTGGGACTAAGTAAACTTCCATACTATTGGGTTTTGCACCCCAGGACCGATGGCCAAGGGTCCAGACTCGTTTTAGGCTTATTGGGCCACTCTATGAATCTAGCCCGTTTCATATATAATCTTCATGTTCAATTCATGGAAATAAAGCTATTAGACATTGAAATAACAAATAGTCCAGTCCATTACAATAATCCAGAATAAAAGGGGAGGGGATATAGTAGTTTTAAAAAAAAAATAGATACACCTTTTCCATTGTTATTCAAACACAAAAATATAATTTTTCTCTCAATATACATGGAAATACACGTCTTAAACTAGATAACATTTCCAAATTGCTACTTCTTCAGCTTTAACCAAGCAAGAATTATTTCCTATTTTAATGACAGGATTGAACACCTGCAGCTTCTATTGAATTTCTGAAAGGAAATATGTATTGTTATGGAGTGAATCTAACTAGTGGTCAGATCCACGTCCTTAATACTATTTTTAGACATAAGACTACTATATCAACACTATGGCTTATAGAAACATTGGACATATCTACATTCATATGATCAGAAACAAACATATGCATTGCTATAAGAGGGTTGATGAAAAACAAATAAGAAACTAATATGTAACACTGAATCATACAACTACACACAAATAAATATGAAACATAGATTGAGACCAAGGATTTCATTTAATGTGAATAATGGTTACATACCTTCAAAGAGAAAACAGCAAGAAATATGACCAAATAAAGGTCATAAACAGCAGGAAAACAGCAGCAACAAAAACACAACAATATCCCAGAATAATACCCAGAAAATCAGCTCTAATGAACAAGTTTTAAAACCAGAAAACCAACAACTTAGATGGACCAGTTTTTTCCAGAAAATCAACAGCTAAAGAGACCAGTCTTTCCAGAAAAATCACAACCAAAAGAAAACCAGTTTTCAGAGTGTTTTTGCATCCATTTTTGGTATTTTCAGAGTATTTCTTTTTTTGTGTGTGTGTGTTTTCAAAGTAGTAGTGTATTTTTCAGAACAAGCATAAATCTATTCTTAGGAATTTTCAGAATGTGGAATGTGTATCTATGAGTGAGTCTGTTTTTTCAGAAGGTATTTCTCTATCTATGAGAGTGTGTAGAATCTATAATTTTCAGAATAATAGTGCCTATATATAGGCTGCCTAGGGAGGGTATATTTAGGAATATTCCTTATCCTAAATCTGAAAAATAGTACAATTTTTAAACAACCCTGGTACAACTGTCATCCTTATTTTATTTTCAGCATCTTTTGTAAAAGCTAGGACAGTTGTACATATTCTAGAAATTTCCTCTAGTTTTACACCCTTTTTATTTATGAAATTTTACTGTTTTACCCAAAAATTCTGATTTAATCTCCTTCTTATTTTATTTTGGTCTTTTATCTTCATTCTAGAAGTTTCTTAAGTTGTTACAGCTAAGATTCTTCAGTTAAAGTTCCTAAACTACTCCGAAACACCCATATAATTACCCCTTTGTGATCCAGGGCCTGGGCTACATAATTGGCCAATTTGGGCCTAACTAATTGGGCCTCCTTTTCCAAGGATATGTGGTTAAGGAGTTCTTGAAATCAGGTAACTCAAAACTACTTGTATTAAACTATAAGCCTAACTAACTTGACTAAATGGACCTAGTTAGGTGATTAGTACTTATTAACTAATACTAATGAAGAAGCTGAATATTGAACTTCTTCAAAAGTAGTTGGAACAAACCTAAACAAAGATTAGCAATTGAACCTAAGTGAGTCATTTTTAGGACCTAGATCAAAACTAATTCAAGTGATCCTAACATGTGGATTAGCTAAGCTATTAGACTTAATTAATTATCCTAAATTAGGAGTTAGGCCTTTACTTTCAACACAATGTACAGGGACTAGAGGAAAGATCATAAGCTTAAGTTAACTAATCATGTACAACTAACATTCCAATAACTGACAAAAGTCAGAATTCAATTTTAAACACACATGATTACTTAACAATTCAGGATGGACTAATTAGGTCGGGAATTTAACTCTCACAAAAGAAACACATATTATGAGCTAACAACAGGAACAATAACATGAGACCCTTGGCTAATAGTGTGGAATCAGACAACAAAAATTACAAAATAAACCTAGGTCACTAATTCAAATCATCCTAAAACATGCATGATTAAACTATGATAAAATTGATTAATTCATACAAGTTAGGAACTAACGACAGAATGATAGCATGAAACGCTAGACTAACGAATCGGTGCCAATTAACCTAACAACAAAAGAAACAAACTAAAAGAAAGGACAAACATGCAAAACTTATCAATCCAGAATCAAACAGATCAAGGAAAAATTATGAAAACCCTAAATTAACAGTTCAAGATTAGATGTCCAAGATAGAATCTAACCTAGGTAGCTAATAATTAAACAAAGAAAGAGAGTCGAAGGGAGTACCAGTTAGGCCGGAAAAGGTTTGGCCGGATTTGGTTGGCTTGGCCGGAACTTGGCCGGACTCCGGTAGGGTTGAAAATGAATCGAACCCACATGAATCAATTTCTCTTGTCAAGAGAAACTGAATCACGTAGGTTTGAGCCACTAGTTCACTCGAAATCGTCCAGTATTAGGTTTTGGAGTTTTTTCAGATTTTTTGATCTGAAATTAATGGAGTTTGGGAGGTTTTCTATGGCAATTATGGAGAGATTGGGGTTGAGGGTGATGAGGATATAGTCTGGGGTGAGTTTGGTTCATTTTGGAGGTGATCCGGCGCCGGTAGGCAATTTTCGACGGCGGAATGCGGTGGAGCTGGCGGGGGGAATTTAGGGCGGTTAGGGTTTGGGGGTTTGGGAGAGACGGGAGAGTGGGGAGTGTTTGAGGGGGGTTATGGGGATTGAGTTCCCATCTGTTGGATCAGCAAAGATCAACGGCTGGGATTTAGTGAAGCAAAACGGCGTCGTTTGGTTAAAGGGGTGTTTGGATGGGTTATAGGGTAAATGGGATGGGTATTTAGAGGGGATTGGGCCTGGTTTAATATCAGCCCAGCCCGATTTTCCCCTTACAATTTTACATTATTAAGCTAATCAAATTAATCCTACTTAAATTCTAAAATATATTAATTTATTTTAAGACAATTTCATTTAATTATAATTTGACTAATGAGTCAATTTTAAAGTAAAGCCATTAATTAATACCCATAATTACCTAAAGAACAAATTATTTATAATTTCCTTCTAATAAAATAATTAATTATGTAAATAAGTATTAAATTAAATCAAAACCTTAATTATGCATGCCAATAAAAGTTTTAAAGTATTTTTGTTATTTTTATTTTATAAATTTTTAAAATATATATGATGCAAATAATTCATCAATGAACACTGAAATTCACAAAAAAATCTAACTATGAATAAAAATTAATTTGTTTATTAAATTTTGTAGAAGTATTTTAATAGGTGAAAAATTACATGCTCACACCTCCGACCTCGACCTCGGTAATTTCTATGCTTCTGCACGTTTTCCCTTTAATTGTTGAGTGTATGTGCAGCCTTGGGCAATACGGTAGCACTCTTGGATCGTGCGTTGTTCTCCACGGATGTTGAATACTCCCCACGGGTGGGAAACTTGATGACCTGATATAAGATGGATAGGACGACCCTCATTACGTGTATAAAAGGCTGTCCTATGATGGCATTGTACGTCGTATCTTGATCCATAATGTGGAAGGTTATTTCCAGGGTGATGCCACCGGCCAGGACGGTAGTGTGATTTCTCTGGAAGTCCGTTCAACTGCATTGTTAAAACCTATCAGTGTGATGTAGTGTGGCACTATCCTATCTTCAAGCCTCATTAATGTGAGAACTCGAGGGTGGATAATACACGCGCCGCTCTCGTCATCTACCATAGTTCGTTTTACATCGGTATCTGAAATGCACAAAGTAATATCAAGAGCATCATAGTGAGGAAAGGTCAAATCGTGGGTATCCGACTCGTCGAAGATGATACTTTCTTCGAGGTCATCATATTGTTCATGGGTGATTGATTGCTTCAGCTTATGGGTGGTTGTGAACTTTACGTTATTGATTGTCACGCCATCGCCTCCAGTGATGATCATTTGGATGGTGTGGGCTAGGGAGGGTGGCTTCAGGGGTCCTTGATGTTGTTCTCTTCCTCGAGCGAAGTTCGCCCTTCCTCGGTCACTCATTAGTTCTTTCAAATTCCCTTGGTGCAGCATGTTCACTACCTCTTGCCTCAAGGCGATGCAATTTTCGGTCTTGTGACCTCGTTCCTGGTGGAATTCGCAGAGGGCATTCGACTTTCTGGTGTTTGGGTCGGACTTCATCTTCTATAGCCATTTCACCTTTGGGTCGAGCTTCTCCAGGGGGTAGACTATCTCTGAAGGAGAAACACAAAAATTGTGAGCAGATAGCAGTGGAGGCATACCTCTTTCGTTTTGGTGAGTCCCTGTCTACGGCTTGGATGGACCGTTTCCATGGAGAGGGGGGAGGTATGACGGCAGCTCTAACATATGGCTGGTGTCTTTCACGGTTGATACACGGACCTGCATGGTCACTTCTGTTATCATTTTTGCGATCTTTTCTCGGCTCCATCTGGACCGATGTCAATCGTTGGGTTGGTCCGTTGAGGTCGTCCTCGTCTGCTCTTACCTTGGTACAATAGACGTTGTGTATTTCGTCCCAAGTGGTAGGGGTATTTCATGTGTCGGCTCAACAATTTTTTAATCTCCCGCAAACTGCTCATGTTCAACCCATTTTGGAAGACTGCTACCGTCATTCCCTTCGACATATATGGGAGAGCCATTCTAAAACGGTTGAATCGGGGGAGGAAGTCTCTAAGTCCTTTTTCGGGTGATTGTTTAATGGCAAATATATCATTTACCCTTGCCTCTGCTTTCTTGTCCCAGACATGGGCGGTGACGAACTTGTCGTCCATTTCCTCTAATATCTCTATGGACCGCGCAGACAATTGTGAGTACCACGCCAATGCTCCCCCGGTTAGGGTTTTACCGAACTTCTTCAGCAATACAGATGATACTTGTTCTTTGGCGAGGTCATTTCCTTTCACAGCGGTGACGAAGTGGGTGACATGATCCTCGGGGTCCGTCGTGCTGTCATATATCTTCAGGTATGGCGGCATTTTGAATGTTTTAGGTATAGTGTGTGACGCAGCCTCATCTCTATACGATGTTTCCACGAATCAGCCGGCGTCCCATTTTGGTAACAGCTTAGGTGTGCCCGGTATCTTGTCTACTCTTTCTTGATGTTCCTTCATTTGGTCGCGGAGCGCTTTGTTGTCGTTTTTCATCTTCTCCATTTTCTTCAGGATGGCTGCAAGGGTGTTGTTACTTGCATCATTATTGGTGTGAGTGATACCTGTTACAGGAGGAGGGTCGTGCTGCTCTTCAACTGCTGACGTGATGCCGACTCTTACATCCTCCCTGCTCGTTTTTTGGGCAGGTTTGTCGAGTATGCCGGTCAGTGTGCTCGTTAGCCATGCTTCTAGTAGCCGTTTCATTACTGGTGGTGCCTCTTCCGCTGTAGACTTAGAGGATCCTTTTCCATGGGAGGCTGTGAGGTTGTCGTGAGGGAGGGGTGAACCACTTCGTCTAGGGGAAGTGTTTGATGTCACATTCTCCTCGTCTGTTCCTGTTGATACCGAATTTTGCCCTTATATTTTTTAAAGTACAATATACCTTCAAAATAGCATATTTGCATCATCATTTAGTTTACAAACTTATACAAGCATTTTCTATAATTTTCCATAATTTTTAGAGCTTTAAATTAACTTTCTTATAATTAAATTATATAAATATCTAGTAATTATCCTTTAAATTATTTTTTGATGACTTAGTTACCTAAAATAACTATTTTGCACCTATAATATATGTTTCAAATGGTTTATTTTATGCCATATAATAACATTAGCATTTTTAAGCTATTTATCTAGTTTTGCAATAATGGCCTATATTCTATAAATAATTGCGTTTATTATATTATTTATGCCAAAGTATCATTTTTATATTTTTACAATGTTGAGTTATTATTTTAAATAGTTTTACAGCATAAATATTATTTTTACCATTTATTAGAAGTATTAATAATTTATTTTTAATTAATTTTCAAGGATTTCAAGAGTTGTCCCAAAAAAGGTTGACTTTCGGGCCAAATTAATGGCTCAAACACCCAAACCCTTAGCCCAATTCCCAGAGCCCAAACCAAATAACCCGTTAATCCAACCTGGACGCTACCCATACCCGCCCCAGTCTTTTAAAACGGCCTACAATCAACCCCTCTTTTTTAATTACCTAACCCCTAACCCTACTCCTCACTCCCCTTTTGCCCGCCGCCTCAGAATCCTCTCTACTCTCATCTTCTCTAACCCTATCCGCCTCACTCAGTCTTCTTTGAATCCGTCTCAATCATGGATTCCTTCCATGATTTTCTTACCTTCCATGTGTTACCTCTGTATTATTTGCAAGATTATGGTATTACATAATACTTTCCCTAATTCTGGCAAGTACCAGTCCCCAAATCGGATTCCACCGCCTTCAAATTTTGAGATTTAAATGATATTTCGTCTATATGCACTCACTATCAGGCTATATGGTCCGATTCAGTGAGATTTTCGACTATCTATGCTTTCCATTTGAACTAGGGTTTGAGATTTTTCATTATTCTTTACTGATTCTCGATTGATACTCTTCCTTTCCCCGTGTTTGACTAATATTTTCCTTATTTCTGTTTAACCCACCGTGTTTCCCTATTTTTTACTTTATTTTTCCCTAAGTCTGATTTTCGTATGATATTTTCCTTATTCTCTTTTCAATCTATTGTACCTCTTTATTTTAAGTGTTATTTTCATGTTATTTTTCCTTATGCTCTGTTAATTTAGTGAACTCCCTAAAAATAGATTCTAATTGATCTGGCATCTGTTTCCCTATATTGTATTTAATGTTTAACGTGTTTCCTATTTTATGTAAGAAATATGCTACTATATAAACCCCTCTTATGAAACCCCTTAGACGAATTTTTTGAAGCCTAATCCCGGCAACTGTTTTCACTACTCTCTTCTCTCACTCACTCATTGTTACACTTAAACTCTCTAAAATTATTGAACAACGTCCTCCGTTGCAAGCACTGCTCAAGGCCCATTCTCGAGGCTCTTGTGAACTCTGAAGCATCGGGGATTTTGGGGTTTTTGCTATTACACTCTTCACTCTTTTGATTCTGCTACTGGTTAGTTCTTAAACCCTCGCAATGTTTAATTTATTTCCTTTTTTCTGCATCTGAACTTGTGTGAGCATGATTCAACTATGAAAATGTTCAATTTTGATGTCATTTTGTGTTAGTTGAACGCATGGGAATAGTCTATTGTTTGTGTTATGCTTCACTATGATTTTGCACTTTGTGATCTCTTATCTCCTAAGATTGGTTTTTACCCTGTAGCATCTTAACATGTCTAGTTTTGGACTTCAATAGCAGTCCACTTCAACTTGAGCCTGACTATTGTGGTTGTATGTTATTTCTGCATATTGTGTTTAGATAATACCCTAACTCTGTGGAACCACCCCCCTCCCCCCCCCCCCCCCCTTTTTTTTTTATAAACCTTTTTGTTTTTCGTCTTTGTT
>ML253641.1:0-25020 GCA_005239495.1 Nicotiana undulata | reverse complement strand
CCCCCCCCCCCCCCCCCCCCCTTTTTATTTGAATGAACCCTTTTGGTACTAAGTCATGTGTATATTGGAATGCTCTTTAGTGTTGCCCTAAAGTCTATTCTAAACTTGTTTCATACTATCCTAGTTTTCTAAAATAGACAAACACTCTATTTTTCTAATATTAATATGTGATGGGTAGATAACATACCTATAGGGTTGAATGATACACTTGCTTTATGTTGTTCATTTTCTGTGCACACTGTAGAAAGCATGCCATTAGGAAAAGCACACAGTTGCAGTACTTGATTATTAGTAAGCATGAGCTCAAATGCCTCAATATCCTTTGTTGCTATAAAACTGCCCCTAGGAAATAAATATCATGGAACTCCCCTCTAGTTCGTATTACGATAGCATATCCCTTAGAAATCATGCCTATAGGACTCTAATCACTTTATTTGTCATTGCATCGCATTATTCACCTAGAAAACATGCCTATAAGGTTTAACGATAAAATCAGTTTCTCAAATGTTAATCGCGTGAAATCCTCCCTATAGGATGCCATTATTCGCCTTAATAACTGGTAATGACGCCCTTTAAACACTGTTCATCACTCACTTAGGCCATTATCAAGCATATGAGTAATTCTAAGTTTCTAATCCCTCTATTATATAAATCACCTAGGCGCAACATCTATAGGACTAATAACTGGGGAATTTGCCTTCTCAATAATTAGTGTGTAACGACTTATGCAACTCTGTCCATAAATCTCGCTAGTTCCTGAAAATACTTGCATGCCTTGATGCCTATCACATAAAAATCATGCCTATAAGGATTTAAATTCCTTAATCTCGAACTTCCTAACATGAAAATCTGTTTCGCGTGCATTTGTTGTTTAATTATGGAGGCTAACTTGAGCCTTTAATTGCCCATATGTGAAGTCCAATGTGTTTTTGTATATCACTTAGTTTTGACATTTTCTTAGCAACCTAAGTAAAGTCTGAACCACCCAAAATAGAGGTCCAATGCCTCCTGGACCATAGGTATGGGAAGGGTAGTGCACGCATAAGGCACAACTTATAATTGAACTAGTGCACTTTAGGTAACAACTTGAAGATAGTAATCGGTTAGCAGGAGATGATAGTCTGTTTCCGCTGAATAATATGGGTAACATCCCATCTTGAGGGAGTTACTAAGTATTATTTATGTTGCACGGGGTGATCCTTTAGGCTAAAAACCTTAGGACCACCCTATCTTATTTCCCTTTTTATTTTGAATCAAGTGGTTGTACTTATTTATTCAAAGTCTTATTATAATAAAATTCCCAAACTTCTTTCTCTATGACTAATAAGACTTTGATGGTGTTTAGGAGGTTAGCAAAAAGGCCTACCACCGCCTTCAGTCTCTCGTCTCCATTACCTGCCATGTTAGAATGTGCACGTAGGGAAAAGAAATTTTTGTGTTGTGTTTTTTTTTTTAGATCTAGAAAAATTAAGATTTTGACTAGAAAATCCCCACAGATGGCGCTAAATTGTTTGACCAAAAAATATGAAACCTTTTGTTAAACTAATTGAACAAGAAAATGATGGGTAAATCCTAGTTAAACATAATAAATTCTAGATCTAACGTATGTAAGCACTGTATTGCATTTAAACCAATTTAATATAATGGGTATTAAATGATGATGTTATGAATGAGTGGAGGGACAATGATAAGCAATAACTATATTAAATGGCAATAAATGTAAATACAAAGAATGATTCACCCAAATACTGAATGAGATGGATGATTTTTCTCTCTAACAATGATGTAAGACAAACGGATATGAGAATATATGAGGTTTTCTCGGATCTTATGCGAGAAAAGGTAGAATAAACAACAAATTGATTCCTTATATAAAGCTAAGACTTAAGGGTAAGTTTTATAGAGTGGTGGTTCTACCGACTATGTTGTATGGGCCTGAGTGTTGGCTAGTCAAGAACTCCCACGTGCAAAACATGAAAGTAGCAGAGATGAGTATGTTGAGATGGATGTGTGGGTGTGCCAGGAGAGATAAGATTAAGAATGAAGTTATCCGAGACAGAGTGGGAGTAGCCTCCGTGGAGGACAAAATGTGGGAGTCGAGGATGATATGGTTCGGACATGTTAAGAGAAGAAGCATTGATTCTCATGTTAGGAGGTGTGAGAGGTTGGCCATGGCGAGTCTGAGAAGAAGTCTAGGTAGGCCTAAGAAGTACTGGGCAGAGGTGATTAGACAGGACATGGTGTTGCTTCAGCTTACTAAGGAGATCCTTGATATGAGGGTGTGGAGGTCGAGGATTAAGGTAGAAGGTTAGTGAATAATTTTTAGTTGCTCACTGATAGTCTTAGTAGCACGCATGTCTCTTCATATTCTTAGATTTTTATTACGTTATGTGGTTTTGTTCGCCTCAGGTATTGTATTCCTTGTTATGGTACTACTTATCCTTTATCTCTCCAGTTTTCTTTTATCTTCCCTATTTCTTCCTTTCTTGCTTTCCATTTCTTCTTATTACCCTTCTTGAGTCGAGGGTTTATTGGAAACTGCCTCTCTACATGTTAGGTAGGGGTAAGGTCTGCGTACAGACTATCCTCCCCAGACCCCACTTGGTGGGAACATACTGGATTTTTTGTTGTTGTTGTTGTTGTTATTGTCTCTAGAGTCAACTTTTCATAAGAGTTCTTATCAATTAGAATATTTCATCCCTTTTGCCTTATCTCTTCTTCTATTTATGTGGAATACTCCCAAAAACCCTTAAAAAGTACAGCAGAAGGAATATTCAATGGAACATTTCCTTTGAAATTTTCAAAGTTGTACTAGTCGTTACTTCTCTTCCTACTGCTCGACCTCGGCCCTAATGGGTTACTCAACGGCTCAATCTTGTCAACCCCTGATCGACCTCAACCTAGTCGCCCATGATGAGCCACAGTTCTCACACTTGATCACCTCTTCATGCCAAATTTCCTTAGTCAGATTTTAACTCATACAATGCTCACAAAAAACGAGCATTACTCAAATATTCACTATATAGTCGAAATTATCTAATAAAATTAAGTTTTATTTTGAATTAAAATATCACTTAACTGTTTATGTAGCACTCAAAATGTCATTGAACAATATTTATTAAACTTTCAGTGGCCCAATATCTATTTTACCCTTTAAATTATTAACTTTTATCCTTTTTAATGCTTCTTTAATATTATAATTTTTTCGATATTTATTCCATACTATGGACGTACCTATAAAATAAATAAATCTCCTTTAAAGTCAAGGGACCGTGAACGCCTAATATATGGAAGGAAAAACACCAATTAAATGGTTGAATTATGAGAAGCTTAAATTCAAGATTAAATTCGTTCTTAGAACGAGAAAAACAAACTCCATGTGCATAAAACATTTTTTAATATATACTACTGATCAATAGCTAGAGATTGAATTGGGTGTATGTTCATGAATGTCTAGTAAATTAAGGTAGAGATCTGGCATGAAAAAAAAAGAAATTATCCGTACTTGATATTTGCACTAAGTTACTAATTTAAATACAACCTGGAGGGTGTTTTTCGAAGTTCAAGGCCATTCCACACAAACTATAAAGGGTTCAATTCGTCCAAGAGAGAAACAAATCAGGTTTTAGAGTTTAGAACAAGAAAAGCAAGGGCAAGAGGCAAGGAGGCAATTTGGGCATCAATCCATATCTTCCTCTTTTGTTCTTTTACCATTGACTATGAATTTTTTTGTAGTTTTATCATTGTTATGAGTAGCTAAATCTTTTAGTCTAAGGTTTTGGTGAAACCCGTTGGGATGAACTAATTGTGATATTAATATAGTTTTGATTTGGTTGTTAATTTCTATTTGTTCAACGACGTTCTTGTTGTAGTTGATTGAAAGGCCATCAATTAGTTGTTCCTATTTAGTGTGTATCTTCTCGGGAGAGAGTGCATATTTAGGTAGTTGTTGAACAACACCACTCCCAAAGTATAGGAGGGACCCATAACCGAGGGTTTAGAGGTTGGATTAGGGATAACGATACCTCAGGTGCAATCTAAAGTGAACTGTAATGAAATCTAGCCATCGTAACTTGGGAAAGCGCGTTTAGTAAATTATTATAATTACTTGGGAAAGATTTATGATAACTGCAGGGTTCATGATTGATAGAGATAACTAAGTCAAAACTATAGGAAATATACAATAAGGGAAATCATCAACGTGGTGAAACCATAACCTTAGACCTTTAATCCAATTGTTTACAACTTCTTGTTAGTTAATCTTAGTTTTCTTGATTTTGTTCAGCTGTAGTAGTAAAAACAACACAAAGTAATATTCACAAAGTTTGAGAAAGTTGACTAGTAAGAATTTAGTACTCTAAAGACTTCCCTTGATACGTTAATTCCCTGTGGGATTCGACTCTGGGCATAATACCCCGGATTATATTTGCAACGCCCGCTTAGTCTTTTAATAGACACAGTTGAGCGTGATCAAATTTTAGCGCCGTTGTCGGGGAACTAACGGTATTATCGAGTGTAGTTGAAGAAAAATACGAAAATTCTTAATTCTAGTCAAGTTTCTTTGATTTCATACATATATTGAATTTCTAACGTTTGTAAAATCGGTGGCACAGGTGTATGCCTAGAAACTACTCGAGAACTGGTGAAGTACTTGAGGCGTTTTCAGATCCCGAAAACGTTTTCAAGGCCTTGAACAGGGCCAACCGCAGAAGCAGACAACAACCAAACATTGAACACATAGAACCAGACATGGCAGAGTTGAATGACAGAAACAACATTAATGTTGAGGACGGGGTAGCTAACCCAGCTGCACGGATTGTTGCGCCTCAGGCGTCCATTGTACCTGAGGCGCCACTTTACGACTGGGCACAACTCACTGCTGACAACTTGGCAACCGCGATTTTGGTCCCTCAGATTGAAGCGAAATCTTTTCAGATTACAAATAATATGCTGCATTTGTTGCAGAATAAGGGGCTATTTCCGGGGTCATACGTGGAGGATCCTCAGCAACACTTAAAGAACTTTCTATCTATCTGCAAGACCTAGAGGCAGCCAAATGTTACTCCGGAAGAACTAAGATTGTTATTGTTTCCGTTCTCAGTGACAGGAGTTGCCCAGACTTGGCTCAACTCTCTTTCTATCAACTCTATTGCAACATGGGAGGAGTTGGTCAAGAAATTTCTAAATAAATTCCATCCACAAACAAGACAGCACAACATATTGATGAGATCATAAGCTTTAGGAAGAAGCCCATGGAGACACTACAGAAGACATGGGAACGGTTCAAAGGGATGCTGGTTATCTATCCTCATCATGGTATTCCTGAGTAAATGTTGGGACGACGATTCTATATGGGTCTCGCTGATGGTGTAAAAGCCAATGTTGATGCTTCAGCAGGTGGAGCATTCCTTAGCAAATCATGGAGAGAATGCCAGATTCTACTTGACACAATGGCGCAGAATTCAGGATGGACAACCAGGGGTGCTCCAATTACCCCAATTGTTCATTCAGTGCCATTAGATCCATTCAACACTATGGCGGAGAACATGGCTAAGTTGATGACACAAATGAGTCTTCTTACGAAAAAGGTAGAGGAGTCAGGGATAAAGTAGCAGGTTCACATTGTGGATACTACCAATGGAGGCTTATGCACATCTTGCATTAGTCAGCCAGTTGGTAATCAGTGGAATGCAGATTGTGATCACCCTCCTTACCCGGAAAACATGAACTATGTGTCAAACTACGGAGGCTAGAGACAAGGAGGACATAATTGGGGTCAGCAAGTTCAACCTTATAGACCACCTCATCAGCAGCACAACAATGAAAACATGGGTTCCATGAGACCTCATGGTAATATGGCACCTTACCAAAGGCCTCAGGGATACAACAACCAGGCTCAGTAGCAGGCATATCATCCCCCTCAGCAACAACATGGGGGGAGACAAGAAGATGGGTTTTCCAGGCTGGAAGCAATGATGCAACGGGTGATTGGGTCAACTGCCAAGATCAGTGAAAGAGTAGATGCCCATGACTCAGATATCAAAAATATTGAGGTGCAGCTGGGGAAAATTTCAATGGCAGTGAACAATCGGCCTCATGGAACTTTACCTGCTGATACTCAAGTGAATCCTAAGGACTAGGGCCCGAAGCAGCTAATGGCAGTGAGTCTTCGCAATGGCAGAGACTTAGACTTGGAACAGGAGTTGGCTCGTGAAAGCAGGCAGACAGACACACTAGTGCCAGTACCAATTGAAATTGATGAGTCTACTCCCTTGACCAAGGTAACAGTTCAAATAACTGAAGGAGAACCCAGTGGGAAGAGCGAAGCTGAGAAAGAGTTGGAGGTAACCCCAGAGCTGTAGTAGAAGTGGTAGTTGAGAAGGAGAAACAACAGATAACAGGAAAGAAGAGACCGCCAGCGCCATTCCCTCAAAGGCTGGCAAAATACCAAAAGGATGAGCAGTATAAAAAGTTCTTGGATATGCTAAAGCAAATACAGGTATACATTCCATTGATAGATGCTTTGAAAGAAATGCCTGGATATGCTAAGATGATTAAGGACTTGATGTCCCGGAAGTTCGATTTCCGAGACTTGTCTACTGTTACCCTTTCTCAGACTTGCAGTGTTGTGGTGACACGTCCTATTGCAGAAAAGTTGTCTGACACGGGGAGTTTTACAATTCCCTGCACCATTGGAAATTTCGCTTTCGCCAAAGCTCTGTGTGATTTGGGGGCCAGCATTAATTTGATGCCCTTGGCCATTTATAAGAGACTGGGTAGTGGTAGAGCCAGGCCTACCTCCATGCTGATGCAACTAGCTGACAAGACGGTGAAGAGACCGTCGAGTATTCTTGATGATGTGTTGGTTCAAGTGGGGAAGTTTGTGTTCCCTGCTGATTTTGTAATCTTAGATTGTCGTGTGGATGAAGAAATTCCCATAATCTTGGGAAGGCCATTCTTGGCCACAGGTAGAGCTCTCATTGATTGTGAGACTGGGGAGCTAAAGATGAGGCTCAATGACGAAGAAATCACTTTCAACGTGAAAAAGTCTATGAGGCGAACAAGTGAGTTCGCCAACTATTCTCTAATTGATGTTGTGGATGTGATACTAGATGAAGATGATATGTCCTTGACTTTTGAGGACCCCCTGGCTGCATGTTTGATGAACTTGGATGATGTAAATGGTGAGGAATTGGCAGAGTGGGTGTTAGCATTGGAAGGTAAAGGGGTATGGCCGAGGGCTCTCGAATTCGAACCACTGCACTTAGAAAAGAGAGAGATCCCGCCATCCAAACCCTCGGTGGAAGAACCACCCAAGTTAGAGTTGAAGCCACTTCCAGCTCATCTCAGGTATGCATTTATAGGCCCTAATTCTACACTACCTTTTATTATCTCATCTAGCTTGTTAGATGTGAAGGCACAACATTACTACAGGTGCTCTCTGAGTGTAAGACTGCCATTGGTTGGACCATGGAAGATATCAAGGGGATCAGCCCGGCTTATTGCATGCACAAGATTCTACTGGAAGAGGGACACAGACCTTCCAGGGAACACCAAAGGCGCTTGAACCCGAACATGAAGGAAGTGGGAGATCATAAAGTGGTTAGATGCGGGAATCATTTTCCCCATCTCGGACAGCAGCTGGGTTAGCCTAGTGCAGTGTGTCCCAAAGAAGGGTGGCATGACGGTGGTAAAGAATGATAAAAATGAATTGATATCCACAAGAACCGTCACGGGTTGGACTACAAAAGTTGAACCTTGCCACCCGCAAAGACCACTTCCCACTTCCATTCATTTATCAGATGCTCGACAAGCTATCAGGGAGGTCTCATTTTTGTTTCCTTGACGGGTACTCGGGGTACAACCAGATTTCTATTGCCCAAGAGGATAGGGAAAAGACCTCTTTTACATGCCCATGCAACATTCCAACGGTGCATGATGGCCATCTTCACAGACATGGTGGAATATATTATGGAGGTCTTCATGGATGATTTCCCGGTGGTGGGGAATTCATTCGATGAGTGCCTAGCGAACTTAACTCGTGTCTTGAAGAGGTGCATCAAGACGAATCTAGTGCTGAATTGGGAGAAGAGTCATTTCATGGTACAAGAAGGGATCGTCTTGGGGCACTTAGTGTCGAGTAAAGGTATTGAGGTGGACAGAGCCGAAGTCGATGTGATCGAAAAACTTCCACCTCCCACATCAGTCAAAGATATTCGTAGCTTCCTGGGGCATGCTGGATTCTACCGGCGATTCATCAAGGACTTTTCCAAGATTGCCAACCCCCTCTGTAAGTTGCTCGAAAAAGATAACCCATTTGTGTTTTCTGATGATTGCAGGGTGGCTTTTAAAAAAACTTAAGAAGCGGTTAGTCACAGCACCAATTATAGTTGCCCCCTGGGAGAAACCGTTTGAACTCATGTGTGATGCGAGTAAATACGATGTGGGATCCGTGTTCGGTCAGCGCAAAGAAAAGGTAATGCACCCAATTTACTATGCAAGTAGGACGTCGAGTGGAGCTCAGCTGAATTACACGATAACTGAAAAAGAAATGTTGGTTGTCATGTCCAGGTCTTACCTGATCGGGTCGAAGGCGATCGTATATACTGATCATGCAGCCATTCGATACTTAGTTGACAAGAAAGAGTCTAAGTTGCGCCTAATTCGTTAGGTGTTGCTTCTTCAAGAGTTGACTTGGAGATTCGTGACCGCAAGGGCACAGAGAACCAAGTCGCTGACCATTTGTCACGCCTTGAAGGTGCTGAAAATGTGATTGAGTCTGAGGATATTCTGGAAACCTTTCCAAATGAGCAGCTGCTAGACACAAGTGTGGAAGATGTGCCATGGTATGCAGATATTGCAAACTACCTGGCCAGCGGCATTGAACCTTATGAACTCTCCTCTGTTCAAAAGAAATGATTCTATCGTGACTGCCAAAATTACTATTGGGACAAACCTCATTTGTTTAGAATCTACATTGATAACATGATCCAGAGATGCGTCCCCGAGATAGAACAATTTTCTGTTTTGCAGGCTTGTCACGCGTCACCATATGGAGGATATTTTGGAGGAGTTCGGACAGCAGCAAAGGTGTTAGAGGCCGGTTTCTACTAGCCAACTATTTTCAAGGATTCTCACCGATGGGTGAAGGAATGTAACAAGTGCCAAAGAACGGGAAACATATCTCGTCGACATGAGATGCCAATGAACCCAATTCAAGAAGTTGAGGTGTTTGATGTATGGGGGATTGATTTCATGGGTCCCTTTGTCAGTTCTTATGGCAATAATTACATACTTGTTGATGTAGATTACATGTCTAAATGGGTGGAAGCTGCAGCGTTCCCCACCAATGATGCAAGAGTGGTGGTGGGGTTCTTGAAGAAGAATATATTCACCCAGTTCGGGATTCCAAGAGCCATCATTAGTGACGGGGCAACGCACTTTTGCAATCGTGTCTTTGAGAAGCTGCTGGCTAAATATGATGTGCACCACAAGGTGGCAACCCCGTATCACCCTCAAACAAGCGGGCAGGTAGAGGTCTCAAACCGTGAGATCAAGAGTGTGCTAACTAAAACTGTAAACGCCACAAGAACTTATTGGGCGAGAAAGCTTGACGATGCACTCTTGGCCTATATAACTGCTTTCAAAACACCAATTGGTATGTCACCGTACAAGTTGGTATTTGGGAAGGCCTGTCACCTGCCTGTGGAGCTAGAACATCGAGCTTGGTGGGCGTTGAAGCAATTAAAGATGGACATTGACGCTGAGGGGGAAAATCGACTTACAGAGCTACATGAATTAGAGGAATTCTGATATCAAGAATTTGAGAGCACGAGGCTATACAAGGAGAGAATGAAGAGGTTGCATGACAAGCACATTGTGGACAAAAATTTCAAACCCGGAGACAAGATGTTATTGTATAATTCAAGGTTGAGACTGTTTCCTGGTAAGCTTAAGTCCCGATGATCTAGGCCATTTAAAGTGGTCGAAGTGTTCCCCTCTGGGGCTGTGGAGCTCACAACTGAAGATGGGTCCAGAGCCTTCAAGGTTAATGGATAACGACTCAAACTGTATGTGGGAATGGATGAAACTAAGGAATTGTCTGTGATGCATCTGGTGGAACCTCAGAGGTTGAGCGAACCTTAATTGTGGTCATGTTGCATCTGTCCGCGATATTAAATCAGGCGCTTCATGGGAGCCAACCCATTGATTGTTGTACTCGTCGTTCCGCAATGTTAAATCAAGTGTTGGTTGGAAGGCAACCCAACATTTACAGTATTTAGAGTGTAGGTACTAACGTGTGCAGGTGTTCAAAAAAACAAAGGGCGGGCACAAGACCCCAAGGATGAACAAAATAAAATAACATGGTTGGGGGACGCCTGGACTAGCGCACCCGCGCTAAGGCCGCGCTAGTCAGGTTATACACTGCCCCATTTTTTATCCCACTAGCGGGGTCGCGCTACGTCAGCGCTAAGCCAGTGCTAGTAGGGTTTTACACTGTCCCAGGTACATGCCCACTAGCGCAGCCGCGCTAAGCCCGCGCTAGTGAGGTTTTACACTATCCCAAACACCTGGGACTAGCGTGCCTGCGCTAAGACAGCACTAAGGTCGCGCTAGACCGTTGTGATCCAGGTAAGTTTTTTTTTTTTCTCGTCTTAATTTTTTTTTATGTTCTTTTAATTTTACCCCACCCTCCCACCAACCAAATTAACTTTTACCCTCTTTTACCCTACCCCTCCACCCCATCTACCGTTCCTCTCCCTCTCTTCCAACCATTCCCTATTCTTCTCCTCATCCCCTTTCCTCCTCCAAATCAAGCAAGAACAAACCACTGCAGATCTTCTCACGAATTTCTTCCCTCCCCAAGTCTTCTTCCTCAACCACTACTCTCATCCCCCTCTACTGGTATGTATTTTTCCCTTTAATTTTTTTTATTTTATTTTTAATTTTTGTTTGTAGTTTTAATTTCTTTATTTTGCGCTGGGTACAAGATTGTAGCTTTCGTAGTGGGTAGAAATACATGGTAGTGGTTGTTTAGGGCTGAAAAGTTTCACTTGAGAATTGTGAGGGTGGTGTGACTAGGTTGGGTTAATGTGGTGGTGCTTCATGTGCCATAGTGATTGTTTGGGCTTAAAATTATCCATTGCCCACCACATGTTTGTAAAAATGCCTCTTTGGAGGAAGTGTTGTGACCCATTCTATGGTGAAGTCTGAGTAACCATGATTGAGTCACCTGGTTGTACTGAGCTGACATTGGGCTACTTGAAGGTACCATGCCTCCACGCAAGCGTCATGCCACCGGAGCCTCATCCAGCCGCCCGGCACAAGCCAACACTAGGGGACGACCTCGTAAATCAGTTGACTCCAGGCCATTCAACAGTCAAAAGTTTGTTTCTGCCAAGGCCCAGGACAGGTTTAATGAAAAATAGGCCAAAATGATTGTGCCGGAGCAGGCCATAGACCCCATCTCCCTCGGGATAAACTGTCCCAATATTCCTGAAGTGTTGAGGCGGCGACAATTGTATATATTTTTTGAGGAGCCTGCTACAGCAAACACCATGCTTGTCCGGGAATTCTATGTTAACGCACCGGAACATGAGAACTATATAGTTACAGTGAGAAAGAGGTTGGTAGATGCTTTATTGGAAACTATCTGGACTATGTACATGCTACCTACACCAGCTGAGGGGTACGTGGATGCTTACCAAATGTATAGTGGAAAGCATACTCCCTGGAATACATTCACCGGGACCATCTGTCAATCGGGCGCCACACTGAAATGGTACAAATATGATAACAAGTTCCACTCATCGGCTCTCAAATTTGAGGCCAAATGCTGGTTGTACTTCATCAACAGCTTCCTCCTGCCCTCCAAGAACCTTCCAGAGGTGAACATCCCTCGAGGGTGTTTGATTTGGTACTTCATGAAGAATGCACCTTTCGACGTGGCCAAGGTGATACACGATGAGATGTTCACACGTGTAAGGGTCCAACGGTATGGTTTATACTACTCATCCCTTGTCACTCGGTTGTGTACTCAGGTGAATGTGCCAAGTAACCTTACTATAGATGGTCGTGTTCCTGAGGTGCATCCATTCACGGCTGAGAGAGTCACCACAGGCAAGGAAGCGGTAGCGGCTGAGGAGTTGATTGAGCAAGATTCTGATGATGAGGAGGAGGATAAGGCACCACACCAGGTTGAGAATGATGTTGAGATTGTAGGTGAGAAGCCAGTGCAGGCACAGGCTGAGGATGTTGCAGGCCCATCTGGGGCCAGTCGGGGACAGTGGATGAACTGCCTAGAGCAGGACGTAGCTGGGTTGAGGACCTCGGTGGCTGACCTGGGGACTCGGGTTGATGAGATGGCCACCCAGTAGAGGAAATCAGAAAAGAGAATCATAGGTTGGCTCCGCGCTTTGGGTCGTGCGTGCAATGTAGACGCAGGCTCTGTCTCCGATCAGGATTGACCTGTCAGGGAGTCCCTTTTTCCTTACTCTGTTTTAATTGGCCATGAGGACATGTCCTCATTTTAAGTGTGGGGTGGGGGATGGATTCCCTGTTATGTTGTATGTTGTATATTATGAATTGTTTGTTTTAGTTTAACTTTGTAGAACTGTAGTTTTGTTAGACTTTCCTGCTTTGTATTTTGCTTTGTAGGTATAGTTAATCAAGTCGTCTTGGCCCGACGACGGATCCTTTCGGCAGGGTTCTTGAGGGCTAAGTCGATTGTTAAAAAAAATCAGAAAATGTAGTGGACTCTTCCTGATGACGGAACTCTTAGGCAGTTTTCTTGAGGGAAGTTAGTCGAAAGAAAACACCAAAAAGATTTTTTTTTTCTTTTTTTTTATGTAATGTAGTAACTCCCCCTTGGTTTTTTCTTTTGACCGCGGTTCTTTTCCAAGGGTTTAGCTTGAACCGGGTATAGCTAGCTTCTTCTTTTCTTTTTAGTTGTTAGGAATCTCTTGGGTAAGGTACTAAATGAGAAAAGGCAACCCTTAGTGTGTCGCACACCCTAACACCATGAATCTTAGAGTGTGACGCTTAGGCTCAATTGGTGACTCTTGTAGACTGCCTTAATGGTGCATGTTATAACTAACTTGAATGCTCACTGGAGCGTTTTGATGAACCAATTTGGATTGAATCATGTGACATGTGTGTGTGAGGTATTTTTGCATCTTATTCTATGTTTGCATTTGGTACCTAGAACTTGCCCCGTGTGTGTGCAAAGCGAAATAGTAGTTTGTTCGGTCTTGGAAGTGATATAGGCGGTTCTTTGTTGAGCCAGATATATATATTTTACCCGCCTAATTGTTATGTATCGTAGTTAACCCCTTTGAGCATGTAATCCTATTTCTTTGGCAACCACATTACAAGCCTTACCCATTTGTTTGAATCAACTATCTATTTGAACCTTTTAACCTCTCATGAGCACTTGAATTGTTATGAACTGTGTAAAAGTTAAAGTGTGGGGTGGTTGGTTTGGCTTTTGAGTGGAACTACTGAAATAAGGAGAAAGGTGCACTATTTTGAAAAAAAATAAGAGTCACTTGAAAAAAAAAATATTCCTCGACAAGTGGTGACTCTTGATGTAATTGTGCTTAAAGAAGTATGGGGTAATAACATTGATGTGAAGGAGGAGTTTGGTTTGACATAAGCATGGGGTTTGAATGTTAAAGTATATGTATTAAAGTGCTTAGGGAGGTGTAGTAACTCTTATACCTAAATGTATCCTACTCGTCCCTTAACCTACATTACAACCCAATAAAGATCTATTGATCTTAGACTGAACAAACTCAATTAGTAGAGTATTACACTATGGAAAATCCTATGGCATATCTGTGTAGCATATGAATGTTCCTTTGAGAGTGAGTGAATTCTTTCGATTTAATGTTCCTGTTGTTCTTAATATTATCTTTTGTGGAACTACTCTCAACTGTGTGATGTGAGGGAACATGATTTATGAAGAAAAGGCAAGTCTTGACCTCCTTATAGAGTAGCTCGAGGATGTAAAAGTATGCCATGGCATTTGAGAGTCGCCGCTTGAGGTTCAGATGTTACACTGCTAGGTCTAGAGATTGTAAAATATTTGTGATCTGACACCGTAGGGAAGTGTTTGATGCAAAGAAACCTTGTAGGATGTAGTGGATTGCTCGAGGACTAGAAATGATTTAAGTGTGGGGTGTTGATAATAGACTAAAATTACATAGTTTAGTGTATATTTATACCCTAACTTAATGATGCTTCACCGTCTTAAGTGCGCTAAATGATGATGAATTGACTCTAATGGTGATTTTAATGTTTCACAGGAGTACAACACAATAATGAGGACTTATGACGGTGATCCGGGCAAAATTGAAGAAGAATAGGCCATGGGGAATTTTCTAGGTGAATTAAAGGTTGAAACCTCACCGGGGCAGTGAAGAACCCCACTAGCACGGGCATTAGCGCGCCCGCACTAGTCCAGATATCATGTGGCAGTAAATAACCCAACTAACGCGTGCTTAGCGCGCCCGCGCTAGTCCAGACGCGGAAAATACAACCTGGAGGGTGTTTTTAGAAGTTCAAGGTCATTCCACACAAACTATAAAAGGTTGAATTCGTCCAAGAGAGAGAAAAAATCAGGTTTTAGAGTTTAGAACAAGAAAAGCAAGGGCAAGAGGCAAGGAGGCAATTTGGGCATCAATCCATATCTTCCTCTTTTGTTCTTTTACCATTGACTATGAATTCTTTTGTAGTTTTTATCATTGTTATGAATAGCTAAATCTTTTAATCTAAGGTTTTGGTGAAACCCGTTGGGATGAACTAATTGTGATATTAATATAGTTTTGATTTGGTTGTTAATCTCTATTTGTTCAACTACATTCTTGTTGTAGTTGATTGAAAGGCCATCAATTAGATGTCCTTATTTAGTGTATATATGCTCGGGAGAGAGTGCATATTTAGGTAGTTGTTGAACAACACCACTCCCAAAGTATAGGAGGGATCCATAACCGAGGGTTTAGAGGTTGGATTAGGGAACGATACCTCGGGTGCAATCTAAAGTGAACTGTAATAAAATCTAGCTAGCGTAACTTGGGAAAGTGCGTTTAGTAAATTATCATAATTACTTGGGAAAGATTTATGATAATTGCAGGGTTCATGATTGATAGAGATAACTAAGTTGAAACTATAGGAAATATACAATAAGGGAAATCATCAACGTAGGGAAACCATAACCTTAGACCTTTAATCCAATTGTTTACAACTTCTTGTTAGTTAATCTTAGTTTTATTAATTCTGTTCAGCTGTAGTAGTAAAAACAACACCAAGTAATATTCACAAAGTTTGAGAAAGTTGACTAGTAAGAATTTAGTACTCTAAAGACTTCCCTTGATATGTTAATTCCCTGTGTAATTCGACTCTGGGCATAATACCCCAGATAATATTTGCAACGTCCGCTTAGTCTTTTAATAGACATGGTTGAGCGTGATCAGGTACTATCTTTTATCATTCAACCAAGATTAATTGATTTTGTTTATTCACTTATTTTCTTGACTACTCTTGAAATTAAATTATTTGATTCATCGTAGTTAAACATTAGACGTAAGTCTGGAATTTCAGTATGACATGTCTGATGATGTCTGCCATATGCTGTCACCCTAATATGTCATCCATGTTCTACCTGGCAATAATTAAATGTCAATTGCTGGTTAATTAAGTAAAAATAGCGTGGGGTATCCACTATTTAAGGTGATATTTATTTTTTATCCAGCAATTCTAATGTTGAGCAAAAATAGCCACTACTCTATTAAAATTAATATGAAAAGATATTTTTACCCTTTCTTTCATTGCTTTTCTTCTCAAACCCTCGCTTCTCACTCTGCATCGAATGCATTGGCTCTGGTTTCTTGATTAAGAACTAAACAAGCTGGGCGTGGCTCTTGCAGAGGAAGTTAGTTCATTTAATCTATAATTTTTAGCTGAAAAATACAAGAAAAGGAAAAGGAAAACACAAACAAGTGTTTCTCTTTTCTCGGTTTGAGATATTCACAAACAAAAATTAGTGCAAATGGGGTATTTGTTGAAAGAGGTTTTGAAGACACTTTGTGGAGTGAATTAATGGTCTTACGCTGTTTTTTGGAAGTGGAAGATCAGTTACCAGAATACCAGTTGAGTTTTCTTATTTCAATTAATCAAATTCTCTTTTTATTTATGTGGGTCAACTTAGAGTTGGAAGTTCTAAAATTAAGGACATTTGGTCCTTAACTTAGAGTTACAAGCACATAAATTAAGGACAGACAGTCCTTAACTTAGAGTTACAAGTTCAAAAGTTAAATACGTTTGATCCTGAACTTAGACTAACGAGTTCAATAGTTAAGGATTATAGGTACTCAACTTACAGTTACAAGTTCAAAAGTTAAGAACAATAGGTCCTAAAGTTTGAGTTCCAAGTTCAAAAGTTAAGGATAATAGGTCCTTAACTTTGAATTCGAAGTTCAAAAGTTAAGGACACTTAACTTTGAGTTACAAGTTAAAAAGTTAAGGACACTTGGTCCTGAACTTCAAGTTTCAAGTTCAAAAGTTAAGGACACTTGGTCCTGAACTTAGACTTACAAGTTCAAAGGTTAAGGACATTTGGTCCTATATTTAGACTAACAAGTTCAAAAGCTAAGGACATGTAGTCCTTAACTTACAGTTACAAGATCAAAAGTTAAGGACGTCCTTAACTTTGACTTACAAGTTCAAAAGTTAAGGACGTTTGGTCCTGAAGTTTGAGTTCCAAGTTCAAAAGTTAAGGACGTGTAGTCTTGAAGTCCTGAACTTAGAGTTACAAGTTCAAAAGTTAAGGACGTTTGGTCCTGAAGTTTGAGTTCCAAGTTCAAAAGTTAAGGACGTGTAGTCTTGAAGTCCTGAACTTAGAGTTACAAGTTCAAAAGTTAAGGACATGTAGTCTTAAAGTCCTGAAGTTAAGTTCAAAAGTTAAGGGCATGTAGTCCTGAACTTAGAGTTCCAAGTTCAAAAGTTAAGGACATGTAGTCCTAAGGTCCTGAACTTAGAGTTACAAGTTCAAAAGTTAAGGACATGTAATCCTAAAGTCCTGAAGTTAAGTTCAAAAGTTAAGGACATGAGCAGAAGGGTATTTTCGTCCAGACAATTAAAGTTTATAAAAACAATGGCTAAAGACTAAAGATATTTTAAACAGTGGCTTAAAAGTAATATATGTGTTATTAGTGGCTAACTGTGTACTTCTCCCGTTAATTAACAATAATTAACTGGTAGTTGTTTAGTCGTAGCCCATAGGTGCGCTAAGTTTGTAAAAATAGCACGGGCTAGTCAGTTTTCGGTTTGGTCATTCAAAAATAGCCAGCGTTTGCAAAGTCATTGAAAAATAGCCACTATTTTGCTGCAACAGGGACCGGTCCAGCATAATATATCGGAGATCGGTGCACCTGTGTATGAACTTTCAGCATATTTTGTTGAAACTCCAACACGCGGAAAGTTCCAGCATAATATACTGGAGAGTGGAGCACTTGTGTATGAACTTCCAGCGTATGATGTTGGACCGGTATATTATGCTAGAACTCCAGTATAATATACTGGATTTCAGTATATTGTACTGGAATTCCAGTATATTATGCTGGAGTATTTTCCGAATTTTGAACAGTGTTTTCGTTCAGATTTATCTCTACATTAAAAGTGCCTAAATTTCGATTATTTTTAAAATTATGACTATTTTTGAATGACCACTTGTAAAGTTACCTTCTTAATAATTGCCTATATTAAGTTACCTTCTTTTAGTAATACTTTTTAAAGAACCACTGAGTTGAAGTGCAATAAAAACTGGGTCCACAATCGTGCAAGCAAGAAAGAAAAATGTAGGCGTTAAAATCATTTCCATGTCAAAGCATGTCAACGAAATAAAAGAACATTATTACATCACTTGTACAAGAAATTTTTTGAGAAAAATGTATATTTCAATTAGTCAAACCATCGTCCGCGGCTGAAGCATCAACCTTTTAAAATAAGTCTAATTTAATTACATCATACACTTTAAAATATTTTAAAGTATATATACATAGTTAGAACCGAAAGTAATTAATTTAGTTGAACTCATAAGAACTTATCCTGAATCTACCTCTACTCTCAAAAAAATATGAGAGATAAAATCTACCCTTTAAATTCAAAAAGCAAATCTGTCAAAGTCAATTCCCGCCATCATCTCCATCTCCATCTCCATCTCCAAATTGTGAGTGCTAGTAACTGATTCAGATGAGATGTAATCCACATTATCAGATCCCGGCGATAACGTCGTTGCCATAACGTCGCCGGAGGTTTCGGTTGCCGGAGTCCAATAATCATTGGCCGGAAGAATATAGTCGGAAGTTGATAATTGATTTTGGTTGTTATTAGGGTAGAAGCAACTTAGGGTGTTTTCCTCTTTGGTTTCTATTTTTGTTGAAAAAAATGTGGGAAAATTATGATTATCGTTGGAATTAAAACTGAGTAGGATTGAAGAATCATCATAATCTATTGAAGAATCTAAGAGCATTTGAGAAAATGTGGGGTAAGTTTTACATGTGTGATGACCTTGATATATTGTCTGAAACTTTGGTGGATTGGCTTGAATTCTTTGCACTTGTTTTATTGCTTCACATCCTTGATCAAATTTATTTGTACATCTATAATAATGCCTGCATATTAATAAAACAGTCAATATTAATCAACTATATGAAGGGAACAGTGGAACAACGATAAATTTGTCTTCGTGTGATCTATAGGCCACAAGTTCGAGCCGTGATAAAGCCACTAAGAGGGTGTTTGGATTGCATTTTAAGTTGGTCAAATCAACTTTTAAGCTATTTTAAGCTTTTTCGGTATTTGGCAAAGTTAAAAACTACTTAAAACAAACCAAAAACAATAAGCTGGCAACCCTAACTTATTGATTTTTGGCTTAAAAGTTATTTCTGCATTAAAGCCACTTTTTAAAGCCAATTCAAACGGGTGATTACATTAAGGTAGATTGTGTACATCACACCCTTAGAGATGCAGCCTTTTCACAAACCTTACTTGAATACCGGATGCTTTGTGCACCAAACTACATTTTTTATTAATCAACTGAATCTCAATCTCAAAATATATTGATCATTAACCAAAATAATGTAATTAAATAATTTTCTTAATGAAACAAGGCTTAGTGTTAAGAGATAACCTTGGATAAGGGGTATCAAGAATTTGTTTTTGGCCATATTTTCTCCAAACTAGTCCATCATCCACCAAAGTTGAGGTTTCTTTTATGCTTTTCGCTGAAATTTTCCTGTTGAAATATTTGCCAATCATTTGTTAGCAGACTCACTCAACAACATACTCGGCGTTATTCCACAAGTGGAATCAGAGGAAAGTAAGGTGTACATAAACCTTACCTTTTCTTGTTGCATCCTCTTCGATCATTTGATGATGATTTCTTGCAACTGCCCGTTGAGTCTTCCGGCGACGTCCGACCGTCTTCCCGACAAGGAAAATCGGCTACCACCGGAATCGGAGAATCTTCTTTGGAGTTGATAGAGTTTAGTATTGACAAAGTGTTGCAAAACGAACTCATGATTTGCCCTACCAGTTTCTCAGCATTCGGGTATCCATTTCCTAGAGGTTTTTTTATCACCTCTCTTAGCTTGTGTGTGAATTCTTGGCCACAATTCAACTCTTTGATTAACATTTTCAGATCAGCCAATGAGTTTTCTTGCCATTGGGAGTCCATTTATATGATGTTTGAAACTGATTCTATGAACTATAGCAAGAAGTCAAGGACTAAAATGGGGGCCTATTTATATTTATATGGGGGGGGAAATGGTAAGAGGTTGATTTAAAAATCTTAATTTTTAAGGATAAATTTGTCCTTAGATCCAAGAAATTTTCAAACTCCACGAGCATAAAAAACTTTTTAATTAATACTTCTATTGGACAATAACCAGAGACAATAATGGGGCTGTATTTTATGAATTCCCCACTTAGTATTTTACTAAAGTTAATAAAGGTGAGACATGTTAGTATTTGAGTATCATTTAATTATGATCAAATAATTAGTATTATTGGTTAGATTTTTTAATTAATTATATTAAATTGCTTGGTTTGATTTAAAATGGCGAGATATTTTTAAATCAGGCCTTGCAAGGAACACTAAAAAAATGTTACACTAGAAAATGACGTTTGTGATATGTTGTCACCCTAATATCGTCATCCATGTTATACCTGGCGAGAATTAAATTAAAATGTCAACAGCTGTTTAACAATAGTTAATTGGTAGTAGGAGTAGTTGTTTAGTCATAATTATTGCAAGTTGTGTAGTCGCATTTTACTGATCCTACGGTTTTGGTGGTTACAAAAATAGTGGGTGTCAAATGGGCGGGTTGAGTTGATTTTGGACGGGTCAAAATGAGAAATTTGCAGTCGTACCCTATATTCGTGTCACCTTTTAACATGTAACATATTTTTAAAAGTTATTGATTTGGTAGCCAGCTAACAAAAAATCTGTAATAATATGACAATTACACCCCTGACAAATCGCGTGATCTGCAACCTCATTCGTGAAAAAAGATCTCATACTCTCCTCTCATCAGCTTTATCAAAAAATCAGAAACTTGTCCAGATTCATCTTTAGAATCACATTTGCATGAAGTTGTTTCACCTTGAAGCTAAAACTTCGTGCTAATGTAGCATAAAATTGTTTCATGTCGAAGCTAAAACTTCATGCTAATATAGCATGAAGTTGTTTCACATGAAGCTAAAACTTCATGCTAATGCATGCTGAAGTTGTTTATCCTGCAGTCTACAGTTTGTCATGACTTTCATCCAAAACTTCAGTCTAAACATGCTGAAATTATTTAGTTCATTTGCTAAAAACTTCAGTTTAAACATGCTAAAGTTATTTAGTTCATTTGCGAAAACTTCAGACTAAATATGCTTAAGTTATTAATTCATTTGCTAAAACTTCAGACTAAACATGATTAAGTTTTTGTCTTGTATGTATTTTCAAATGAATTTTTGCTAATGCATGTTGAAGTTATTTAGTTCATTTGCTAAAACTTCAGACTAAACATGCTTAAGTTATTTCGTTCATTTGCTAAAACTCCAGACTAAACATGCTTGAATTTTTTAGTTCATTTGCTAAAACTTCAAACTAAACATGCTTAAGTTTTTTAGTTCATTTTCTAAAACTTCAGACTAAACGTGCTTAAGTTTTTTAGTTCATTTGCTAAAACTTCAGACAAAACATGCTTAAATTTTTGTCTTGCATTATGTAAGTTTCTAATGAGTTTTTTCTAATGCATGCTGAAGTAGTTCATGATGGGTTTATAGCACCTTAGCTTTATGTTTTGATGATCTAACAAACTTATTGTCAAAGAACCAGATAAGGAAGCTGATACACACTTGGTAAACAACTCAATCAACGGACTCAAGCTAATGAGAGTTGTTATGACGTCAGAAGAAAAAGAATCAACTCAGGGACCTGATCTCCTTGGTTTCCCCAGACAACAGTACGAAGTCAACTCTCTACAGCCGGTAAGTGATTGTCTACATTGTACACGCAAACAGTGCAGCACAGTGCAGCAGTCACTTCTCATTGGGAAGGACCTTGTACCAACCAAGTGATTACATCATTCAAGTGATGTCATCCAAGTTGTATTAACAATAAGCATTACAACAAAACATCACTTGAACACTTGTGAATTCATTCAAGCAAGGCAACCATCTGATAATCAAGCATTCAATTCACAAGTGCAATCAAGAACAAAGTGCAACACTACTACGGACCAGTTCCTACAGGAAGTCTCTTGTATGTCCTAAGTTGAGTTGTAATTTTGTAATTGTTCTTCATTGTAATTCCTAATTTGCTTATCTAGAAGCATTAATTAGGAACCCTTTGAAAACCATAAACCGTTAGTGTTTGTGTCGTGACTAGAGTTAGTCATGTGTTGAAGTCTTTGTAATAGGTGTATTGCAAAGTGGCTTGTAATAGGTGTATTACAAGTTAGTGAGGGATTAAGAGTTTAATTCCTAGGTTGCATAGGTTGTAATCTAAAGATTACTCATAGTGAAGTTGAAATCCTACTAGTGTAGGTCATGGTTTTTGATTCCCTTGAGCAGGGATTTTTTCACGTAAAATCTCTTGTGTCATTTACTTACTGTTGCATTAGCTTATTTTGTGGAAAATTATAGGACCTGGTCTATATACAGTTCGGTGGACTCATATATTCTATCAGTTCATTTGCTAAAACTTAATACCAAAACATGCTGAAGTTTGTCCAGCAGTCTACAATTTTATCAATAGTCCTGAAGGAAAAAATCGTCTTTTTAAAATGCTTTTTACAAAATTAAGGGTGCGGATGCAAACGGAAAAACAAATCAGGTATAAGTTAAAACATGCCCCATGCAATTTTTACGGTCAAAATATGTTGAGTCAATAAATGGGTGGGTCAATGACTTGTCCAAGGGAGCAAGTGCACAAATAGTCATTATCAGGGATGTTATTTAGATATTAGCCGGTACTTATTTTTGTCCTGAAATTTTAAACTAAAAACCTTAACTTCAAGACAATTCAAGACATTTTTGTCCTGAAATTTGAACTAAAAAACTCAAATGCAGGACGCATTAGCTAATTCCTAAATACAACACTTTAGAGTGGCTACCTGATATCATTTCTAGCTTGTCCAAAAGTTACTTGGGTTGAGCTAGGTTGGGTCAAGATAGACTAAAATTTGGATCATAGTCCACTACGCCTAACTCTTATCAATCTTTAATTAATATGCGTTGTTTTATTATGAATTGTTTAATTATCAAATAAGACTTTTTTTTTCTATTGTTATTATCATATATAACATATCAAACAAAAAAGTATTATTTTAAAGATATTGTAAAGTTACTCATGAATTAATTTGAACAAAAAAATCACTTAACCTTAGATGGATTGAGATGTGTTGGATCAAGATGGACGGAATTCAACAAATGGGCGAGTCAACCGGCCCAACCCGCCAAATAAGCAGAGGCAGATTCAGAATTTAAAGTTTATGAGTTCCTACAGCGACCTTAAGTAAATACAATAAGTAACCGTGTTCCCGATGAAATATTTAATAGATTTCTTTAATACATATACAAAATATGTCCAGAAATTATTGGGTTCACGGAAACCCACACCTACTAAGCTGGATCCGCCCCTGCAAATAAGACAAAGTGCTGATAAGTGCATGTGTAAGGTTAGGAACAAAAAGAACCCTTACAAAAGTAATCGAACTTTAAGAAATTAAATGGGGATACAAGAAGGGGTAGTTTAATTTGAACTGAGGGGCATGTTCACATGTACAGTTCAACGTTAGACTTGGAGTGATTTTGATTATAAGAATAATAAACTTATCTTATGATAGTGATGATAACATTGTTAGCACCTTCTATGTTCTTGTTCCCACCATGTTTTTTAATCTCCATTTCCCACGAGGAGCAAGTTGACCAATATAAACAGTTAACTTCTTTCTTTGTTTTGTTTTGTTTTGCTTTTCTTTTTTTGTTCCTTTAAATAATTTTGAGTTCGATTAACTGGTCCAAATATTACGTGGAAGCAAGGAAGAAAAATATGGGTAGAGGTGTTCATGGTTCGGTATGGGTCGATTCTTTTTTTAAAAGAAACTAAACTAATTAAGTAGGTTATTCAAATATTAGAATCAGACTAAAACAATTAGCTCAGTGTTTTATAAGTTCGATTTATGTAGGTTTAGTCGGTTTTTCATCATTTTTTTATATAAGACATTTGTCAAGCACATAATCCACCGACTATATTCTAACACAACACTATCAAATCAATTATTCTTTAGAATATTATCATTTACTAAGATATATACAAAATTAAATATAGTAATAAGTAATTTAAGACCTCAATAAAAGACAATTTATATTTAACATGAAATAGATTCTTGAACTTAGCAAAATAAAGTTATCATCAAACTATAATGTTAAGGCAAAGAATTAACTCGACTATTATAATGGCAAAAAACTTGATTACCAAGTAATTAAGATTGCAATGATTATGTGTGTGATAATAAAGTTTTAAAATAAGTATTTCTATATTTGGTTTATTTTGTTTTTCAGTTCTTTTTTGCTTCAAAACAAAATTAAACCAATTAGTCGATTTTTAAAATTCAAAACTAAAATTAAATCAAATCAAAATTATTATCGATTTTTTGTGTCGGTTTGATTCTATTTTTTGTGTGGTTCAGGTTGTCGGTTTTTCGTGAACACCCCTACATATAAGTGTTAAAACAATTTCCATGTCAAATTAAGCATGTAACACCTTACTACAAGTTCAATCTCAATTAAATTAATAAATTTACACCAGTTACACAAATCCTATACACAAGAAAATTTTGAGGAAAAATATATAGTTCAAAAATCAAAAGAAAAATCCTCAAATTCAACAGAACGCACCATCATATTCATCTCCATCTCAAAACAGAAAGTATTAGTAGTAATATGACATGAAATTCCGATCATCTTTAACGTTGCCGGAAGTTTCAAAAGCTGCCGGAGTCCGATGGTCATCGGAGGAAAATAATATAATCGGAGCTAGGCATCCTTGATAAAATTTATAAGTGCATCTATAATAATTCTTGCATATTATATTAATATTGTATATAAATTACTTATTCAACAATATATTAACATCATTTGAAGCGGAGCATGGAACAACGGTAAAGTTGTCTCTGTGTGGTTTATAGGTTACGGTTCGAGGCGTGAAAGCAACAATTAATGTTTGCATTAGGGTAGGTTGTCCTTGAAGTAACGATAAAGTTGTCTCTATGTGACATATAAGTCACGGGCTCAAACCGTGGAAGCAGCCACTAATATTTGCATTGGGGTAGGTTGTCTACATCACACTCCTTTAGGGTGGCCTTTCTCGGAAATTTGCGTGAATGCATGATGTATATGCATAAGACTACTGATGATAGGCTATAATTACGTATTTTAGTCGCTTATTACACTCTAGTTTACTGCACT
>ML253637.1:111729-132007 GCA_005239495.1 Nicotiana undulata | reverse complement strand
TGACTCAGGGGCTGTTGAAAATAAGTGTAATTCCTCCCTGATCATGAATCAAACCTGTGACTCTGGGGCCAGTAATGAAAATATAAGTTCTCCCCGATCACGAATCATACCTGTAAATCTTCGGGGGCCATGAATGCATATATATGTGTATATGTAGACACCATGGTACCGACTCATCAACGCTCAACGGGATCGGATATTCGCATCTCTTTTGATTGTCAAAGTTAGGATTTTATATANCAATAGCTCAGGATTTAGATTTATCTCATTTACTCCGTTCTCTTTATCAGTTACATCAGAAGTAACACAATTAATCAATTGATGAAATTCATAATTCTTATCTGGATAATATGTACATTTAATTCAAAGCTATCATAGCTCCATTTCATCACATATCGGCAAATAACTTGTACAAAGCATCAGGTAATATCAAACAAACAGCTAGAACATGCTCGTGGGTCTTACGGCTACCCAACATACAGTATAGATGCCACGTACGGACTCTCGTCACGTGGTACGTACGCAGCCCCCTCAACAATCACAATTAGCAACAAGGAGCCTAGGGGACGTTTCCCCCTTACAAAGTTTGGAAAGGAGACTCACCTGGACAAGTACTCCTCTGGTCAACGGACCAATCAACAAGATGCACGAATCCTTCGAATTACCTTCGATGGCTCGCAACTAGCCAAAACACATAATTATATCAATTCAGGAGGAATCGAGGAGGATTTATCAATGATTTCCCTTAAAACACATTCTTGACATACTTGGAATATTCAACTCCGAGCCTCGGCGTCCGGAAAATTACGATTCTTGAAGAAATGCGCTATACGTCGTGTAAGGATCGATATTAACTCAATTAATCATCCTATAATGGCCCAAAAATCAGAAATTCAATTTTTCTCAAAACCCTCTTTTTTTCCCAAGCCTTCCCATGGATTTTTTTATGAATTTTCATGGATTATGGAAGTGGAATTCTTCAAGAATTGAAGTAATGAACATGCGGGAAGCCAAAGAATTACTTACCTGAGTAATTAGGCCGAAATCACTGCTCTAGAGCTCTTGGGGTGTGCAACAATGGAGGAAAAATTGTGTTTGGGAAGAAAATTCACAAAATGGGCCTTTTATATTAACTGCCCAGCAGTTTCCGCCCCTGCAACCCTTGGATCGCAAGTGCGGACTCCCACCTGCGGAAAAAGGGTCGCACTTGCGAAAAGGCCTGGGCCTTGGGGTTCTCGCTCTTGCGGACTTTGGATCGCAGGTGCGGACTCGCACTTGCGTGAAATTGGTCGCGCCTGCGATGGGCCTAGGCCCTGGGAAAAGTCGCACCTGCGGAGCCTGGTCCGCTCCTGCGGAGCCGCGCCTGCAAGAAGAAGGCCGCGCCTGCGATTGATTTTCCGCTGGTGCGAGCCTTGCGCCTGCGGCTCATGGACCGCAGGTGCGGTCACACTAGAAGCAGCCACACCAGCTATGAAATTGCTGGTTTTTGACCCCGATTGGGGTCTGGGAGACCCCTGGGCCCACCCGAGCCCTCGACAAATTACACCAACCAATCCCAAATCACATGACGGACTCGCTCGAACTCTCGGAGCACTCAAAACATCATCCAAACTAGAAATCACTCTCCAAAACCCCTTAGTTCCAAACTTAAGTTTTCAAGAAAATTCCAATGGCTCACCAATACGCCGAACGGGTCTATACTACTCGGAATGACCCCAAATTTTGCGAAAAAGTCATAAATGACTATACGGAACTATTGCCAGTTCCGGAATTCCATTTGGACCATGATATCATGAGGTCCAATTCCAGGCTGAACTCTAAATCTTATGAAATCCTAAATTCCAATTCAGGTGCCGAAATACTCCCGGGTCATCAGAAACCCGAGGCGAACACACTCCCAAGTCCGAAATCATCATACGGAGCTGCTGGAGCTGTCTAAACTCGATTCCGAGGTTGTTTGCTCAAAATGCTGCTCGGAACCAAAATTAGCCAAATAGGCTAGCCTTCAGGAACCAAGTGTTCCTAAACTGGCCAAATCACCTCTGAACCTCGAACTACCTGCCCCCACAAATCATAAGGCACGAGTAGCCGCTATGGAAAGAGTCATTTACGGGAATGGAGTCCCAACACACAAAACGACCGGCTTGGTCGTTACATCTATTATCGGGGTCACTCGATCGGAGGTAGTTCCCTCAGGAGCTGCATCTTCGACGGCTTGACCTTCGGCACCCTGATCATCGGCAGCCTTTCCTTCCTTGGGGACTTCGTCTTCGTCCCCCTCACTCTCGAAGTCGCTGGCTGATAAGTTGGTATTTTACCAATTTATCTCCTCTTAATACTTAGTCTTTTGTATAATTGTGTTGATAAATTAAGGCATTTATTGAGGTTTATTGGCATATTTCAGGTGTCAAAGTGAATTAGAGGTGATGGTGAAGAAATTAGGTGAAAACAAGTTTAAAAAAAGGAGCTAAAATGGACAGTAGAAGTCTGCCCAGTGATTTACCCTTCGCGAACGCGAAGGTCAATTGCGAACGCGGAGCTTCAGAAGCTAAACCATCGCGAACGCGGTGAACATAACGTGAACACGAAGAACCAGAACTGAATCCATCGTGAACGCGTAGAGGCAATCGCGGACGCGAAGCTTTGGAGAAGTGTACCTTCGCGAACGCGTTTGCAAGGTCGCGAACGCATAGGGTATTTTCTGTGCAAAAACTGCGCAGAAATGGAATTTCATATTTTTAATCCCTAAACCATTTAATACATGACCTAGCCAATCTTTGGCTATCCTTTGGCTTATTTTCAGTCTTGAAGACTAGATAAGAACAAGTTTTGAAGCTAGGGTTTGCACACACACTTGGGTTTTGAAGATTTGAAGCTTGTGGTTAAGGATTTCTTACCCATTTATGTTTATTTCTTCATTTCCTTGCTTTGTATTGAATATTTACGTGTGTAGTATTTATTCCTAACACTAAATCTTGTTTATGGAAATATTCTTGATTAAAGTGTGTATTAAATACCTTGTTGTGCTTATGTATTGAATGATTTTTATTTATTTATGAAGTGAGTTATTGTTTCTTTAATTATTCTTGTTCTTTAATGTTTCCAAAGGAATTAGCTAACCCTAGGACTCGTCCATTAACTCCGAATTAATTTGGAAAAGATAATTTGGGTTGGGAAAGATTAATTAACATGAAATTGAGGTTTTAACCCTCATTTTATTGATTCTACCTAGGAATAGGATTGAACTACTTGTAGCCATATCCGGTGTGCTTAATCTCTTAATTGGGTTAGGAATAATTCAATTAGGAAGTCTTGTTAGTCTTTGGAAGAAGCTAATTAAGAATTATTTTCCGTGGCTAATTAACATAAACTCGCTCATATTTGTAAAATCGTGAAATACATTGGATCGTTACTTGAGTGTAATTCCCGAAGCATTCATACTTGTAGCCATTGATCATTTTACTTTCTTTCTAGGTTAGTTTACATTTTTGCATTTAGATATAAATATTTTCTAAACCAAATTCTAAGTGTTTGGCATTGCACGATAAGTGATATTTTTCTTACATTCCTAATCGCCTATATATTATTCTCTGTGGGATTCGACCCCAACCTAGTTGGGTTACTATATTTGACATTGATCGCTTACACTATCTTAAAGTGTCATTTGAGCGTATCACTAGCAGGATCCTCATCGGAAGTGAGCAATGTTGCTGCCTCTTCCTCCAAGGCCTTCACTTTCTCGATCTCAGCAGAAAGAGCAAAGCCTTCGACCCGCATCTCCTCGATGGTTTGCCTTCGAGACTCCAATCGAGCTTGATTGATGGCCCGTGCTAACTTGAGCTCGACCGCATCAGTTGCCTTCTTAGCCCGGGCATTGGCAGCAGCAGCATCAGTCCGAGACATAATTGCATCAGCTTCGTACAAGGCTTTGGATAATTCTGCGGCCGACTCAGTATGAAGGTCCTTATATTTATAGCTTTCTTACTTTGCACCTTGAATTTTGTGCTCATCCGAGGTTAGCTTCTCTCGAAGAGTATCCTTCTCGGAGGCTATATCATCCATGCGCTGCTTCAACCGGAGGATCTCAGTATCTTTGACCCTAAGCTCCTCCCGAAGTTACCCCACCAGGTCATCCTTCTGCTTGAGCTGCAAAAATTGAGTCGAGACATTAAACACTAAAGTGAGTAAGCATAAAATAAGCCCCCAAAGGCTATATTACCTTCTCAACAAAATCGGCTCGCTCTCGGGACGCCTTCTCCGAACTTGCTCGAAGGTCATTGAGTTCCCCCTCGCTTTTGGCATAAAGAGCCTTGAGCTCCTCCGACTCTGACAAGAGCTTCCTAAACTCATCCTCGCAATGAGACAGCTCAGCTCGTGATTTTGAAAAGGCTTGATCGAAGAGCATAAAGGCCTGAAACAAAAAGGAAGGAGGTCAGAAAAGCAAGAATCGAAACTCAAAATACAGTTGCTAAGTCAAAGATTACATGTTTTCGAAGCTTCTCAGCCTCTTCGAAGATGAATGAAGCTTCAAGGTTGGGGCCTTCCTCAACCCCGGCGAAGCATTCCTCGAATATATCATTCTCTCGGTGGGATGCCCCGACGTCGAGAGTCTCCATATAATGGGCATCCCGTATTTTCCATGGAGAAAATGTCAGGCCTGGTGGAGAGTCGTCTACATTAATGACCCCGACTGGACCAATCGGGGCCTTCTCTCACCCTCGAGGAGCTTCAGGGGTGGGTCCTTCGAGTTCATTGACCAAGTGCCCTTCGGCATAAGGAGTATTATGGTCACTGGTCATATCAAGGACTTTTCTCGAGCCCCCCTCGAGAATCTCCTCGACTCAAGTTTGGACCGCCTCAGCAGCCTCTGGTTCGGCAATCTTCGGCTTAGCATCCATTGAAGCATGGGTGCTTCCTCTACCTTTGATCACTAACGGGAAGTGATCATCCTCTTCGTCCTCAGCACGAAACTCTCGGCAGCATCCGGAGATAAGGCCACCATATCAACCTTGGATCTCCGAGCTTTGGTCTTCTTGGGCTTCGGGGACTCAACCAGTGACCCTTTCTTTCTCTTCTTATCCTTGGCAGATTTTTGGGTCTCTACCTTGCACGGTGGGGGCGGCCTCATTACAGCATCCCCGAGGCCTACACAAATGCAAAAGATAAGTGTACTATCAAAAGATATTTTACTAAGGGACTCAAATATGTCAATGATAAAAACTCACCATGGTTTATGGCCTCCCATCGGCCTTTGGCCCAGTCACGCCAGACGCGCTCAGCATATGTGGAGGTGGAAGATAGTTGCTGAACCCATCCCGAGAGGTCTTTAACTTCACCGGGGTACCACTCGACGGCTGCATCATCATAAGGGAGTTAGTTTGAATGAAAGAGAAGACATTTAATTAATGAAATGTACTCGATGAATCCACACTTACGCTTTATTTTCCATTCCTCGGGGAATGGCATCTTTTCAGCAGGAATCAGGTCGGAGATCCTGACTCGAACGAAGCGGCTCATCCACCCTCGGTCTTTATCTTCATCGATGCTAGCGAAGAAAGAAATCGTAGATCGACGTTGTAGTTTTATCAGGCCACCTCGATAGAGACGAGGGCTATATAGTCTAATCAGATGGTCGAGGGTAAAAGGCATCCCTTTGACCTGATTCGAAAAATACCTAATTAGGTAAACAATTCGCCAGAAGGAAGGATAGATTTGGCCGAGCGTCACCTGATATTGTCGACAAAAGTCGAGGATCACTGGATCTAGGGGGCAAAGAAAGTTCTACGGTACCTAAGGTAAATTGATACGTATATACACTCAGGTAACCTACTTTGAAAGTGGTTATGTCCTCTTCAGGTGACGGGATCTCCACTTGTACTACATCCCCCCAACGGCAATGCGCCTTCACTTGTTCGGGTTTGGTTATTAGGCTGATGTACCGAGACATGGGTTCACATCGTCCCGCAACCGAGGAAGGTTTTTCGACCTTGAAATCGGGTGACGTTTCACAAGGCCCGGGGGTACACTCCTCAATGCGGAGAGGTACCACCATTTTGCTCTTAGACGAGCGTGATGATGAAGGGGCTTTTTCTTTTTGGGGAACTGTCTTAGAAGTTTTTGCCAAATTTGTTGAGAAATTTCAGAATAAGAAGAAACTGGTTAAGAGATGAACACAAGGAAAGGGTAAGTGTAGAGAAGACTTAATAAAGATTTGAAGATGTTGTAGAAAGTAAAAGTATGAAGAGTGAAAGATTGGATATTTATAGGGGCCATCTAAGCGTGTTGGAGAAGCTAAAAGGACGGCCAATAGCGTTATCGATTTATGGTTGTTTTGAGAACTGTGCAGACATGACCTCTGCACGACCTTTCCGTCACACCAATCGATGACCTCACGTGGCTGACATCATGATTGGGATATCGAAGGGTCAAGAATTCAAATCGTTTCTTATCATTTCATTCTAAGAAACATGGGGACTATTTGTATACGGCCGAAATCGGAGGAGTCCGATTTCGAAGTCTCTGTTGTGCCGAGCCCGAGCTCGGAAGGCTCGAAGTAAAGTTTGAGCCCAATCTCAGAATGCACACCTCGAGAGAGAGCACATCGAAGGCCCGGCACGGCCTGTCTCGAGGCCGTGCAAAATCGATGACAGTCAAGAAAAAACGGGAATTTCTCAAAGGCATATAGGTCAAGGCGCAAATCTCAGGATTGGTTCATACAAATCCATATTAGGCGGTTATACAGTTGTACCAATGGTAATTTTCATTGTAAATAGAAATGTATTTTCCCCTCCTATATAAAGAGGACTCCAATCATTTGTAAACATCATCATTCACTGCAATAGAACATTCTACTCTGCTTTTTCTCGTTTAACGTGTTGTTCAATTGTTCCTCAGCTTTATTGTTCTTCATTTATTGTTCATACTTTATTACTATTAACTCGCCTCGAGACCCCGAGGCTATCGAGCTCGAGGTCCCTATTCCTTTGGCGACACTGGTTTGGCTTAACATTTCTTCTTACTTACACTTAATATTTCTTGATTGATTAATCAAATATAATTGTTTACACCATTTTCGAGGTAAACAGACATCGACCGGGTTTGCAAGCGGTGCTCCTCCGAGGTCAGCCTGTGGCACCTTGATTCCTGGAGCGATAACATTCTCGTTTTCTCCATGGAGTCCACAATGAAGCGCTCAAGAGAAGGGTGTAGGGCGTTGAGCAGGGCTAGTCACCATAGACGACTAATGGTAGGGGCTGCATTTTTCGGAAAGAAAGATAGTGGCAACTTTATGATATCAGGAATAGTGGTATATTCACATCTCATCAGGAGGACAGGGGCTGAAAAAGTATCTAAAAATAGAAAATTTTGATATTTGTACCCTGTCGAAGTAAGGAACCATGGCATATATGTTTGGAATAGATTCCATTTTGAGAGAGTTGAAAAAGCATCTCGTTGAAAGGTTCTATACGACCGTTGTCACCATGTGTGGCTGTGTTTTGTGAGTTTGACATGATTTATGAAAACAAAATTCTTGACAAGAAAAAAGTGTAAAATTGTGTGTTATATCAGAATTACCATTGAACAATCATTATTATCCTTAGCCCCACGGTGGGCGCCAAACTGTTTACCTCGAAATACGAGTAACAATTAAACTTGTAATGGGGTTATAAGGATACGTGATCTAATTCAATGTCAATTGATAAATAGCTAAATAAATAAAGGAATTAAGTGATTGTAATAGATCAAACCAGTGCCTTTTGTTAGTTATCGACCTCTGCTTAGAATAATGTTGAGATCGAACATTAATAACCACGAGAATAATAAGAACAATATGAACGAAATGGACAATAAGAACAATAGAGAATTAAGAGCGAGTAAAAGAGCAGAGCCTTTATAATTCTCAGTGAATGCGTAAGTGATTTGTCCCCCACAAATGAATAGGGTTCCTCTTTATATAGTTGAGGAATCCTAAATAAGGCATAACTCTAATTTTGGAAGTGAAATACATGATTGATATCAATAACCGTTAATGGTTCTGCCAATCCCGAGATTCTAGCAGAGATTAGAGGTCGATTGCGGATATCTCGTGATTCCGCTACTTCAGTGTCAATTTGATCTGATCTCGATCCCTCTGTCTTCGTGTTCTTCGAACCCGAACTTGTTTCGATACTGGATCACTCTCTAGGCATATCCTCGAGCCCGTAAAATCGAGTATGATCGATTTTAACCTTATACAGAGTCCTAAGAGCTGCGAGCGCAATCTTTTACGATACATTGGAACAATCTTCTATAACTAATGAGATAGTGATGTTTTTATCTTTGTGTTTATACATGTGATTATATTGATAACTAGGGAAACAAATATATATCATCCGTGGAACGGTGTGTTTTTGTTTTTCCTTCAACTGTATGCAAGCTTTCGAAAGAAATGAAACTTTCTTTTCAATGGTGAAATTCACTGTAAATAAATTATTACGGTGGAATAGTACTGATATGTAAAATGGGAAATCACCTCATTCAGATTACAACATGGCTAAGCAAATTATGGAAAATACAAACTGCTCAATCGAAAATTTGAGTTCAAGAGACAGACTATATATATATACAAAGAATATTAAACTAAGAACTATAACCCAATTGGTACCTCTTCTCTACTATTCCCTTCTCCATTCAAATATGTAGAAGAACAAAAAAAATAACCTGTAGCCACGTTGCAGCCGGCTCACAAACTGTATCATATCTGCCTTCATTGAGTATCATGTACGAACACTTTTACACCTGTAAATAAGAGACGAGCTCGTTACTCAGAGATCGATTTACTTACGAACTGCTAAATGGTTAAAGTTGATGTGTATGGGGTGAAATCGGTTGATAACAGGTGGTCGAATGGTGAGGTGACACGTAGAACCGAAGACATGCAAAAGACGAGTCAGCAAATAGCTGGCACCGGATGCGAAATGTGTAACCAGTGGATGGACCCCGAAGGAAGCGTAGCCGATAATAAAGATTCAAAGGTTTGACATCGGATAGCATTTAATGAGCAACTGTTACAGAGAATATTTGCATTCAAAGCCAGCCTTTATGCACCCATCAATGATAACACTGATAAATAGCAGGATTAACAACCAAATAGCAGGATTAACAACCATTGTAGGGACATGAAACTCTCTGCACACAAAAGTTATAATCTATTATCTTGTTGCGCTAGGTCTAAACAGTTTCACAATTGCTTTTACTTTGCTCTCGGAAAGACTGAGCTCTGAGTCAGGCTTGTCTTCTCTTTCAATTTCAGTCGTTGATCTTATTTTTGTTCCTATTTATTTATCGTTTTGGATCAAATTGATTCGCTTATTTATAAACCACGGTATAAATTCATCAGTAACGTTTTACGGGTAAACAATGAATATTTCTCATGTAATCATCCTTTTTATAACAAGTATATAAACGATCCTATTTCACTAATCAAAATGGGAAAAAGAAATTTCCCACTTTCTTCATTTTTATTTGATAGGTGTCAACTTTGGACTCTTCTAACGCACACATTTGCTTTCTGTTTGATATTTCTGATCATTTTTACAGAAACGTGAGAAGTGCGAAAGCTGAAGCAATGACTAAAGATGATAAGAAAACACACAGAATGACTTACCAGCAGCTGAGGTACCCTTAGGAATACGGAGGACAAGACATATAGAAGACCTGATACACCTAAAGCCGCAACTATGTTGTAGCCAAGACTTTTATTGTCTTTCATCGGAACAAATGTGGATTTCAAAGTGTTTGTCAATTCGAATAATCTGTGAGAAACCTGCAGATACATAAAGAAACGGGAAGTTGATTCATGCATTCATGTGTTCCTCTCAAGAAACAAATCTACTTACTGCGACATATATGGCAGTCGTAAGCATGAAGTTCAGCAATGGGTAGTCCGGGATCAAACATAGCAACCTTTTAGGCTGTCCATCTGGAACACCAGATCTGTATTTATTTATAGATACGTTAAACACGCACTTCATTTTTTTTTCTAACAAAAACAGTAGTACTAAGATAAAATCACTTTGTTAGAGATTACAGTGGCCACTATGCCAAAACGTTAGCCAACTCCAGCATCCCCAGGTGATCGAAATACCTATAGTACTATCTTTTCATAACCAACTCGATGACAATTACCAAATAAGTTAAGAGCTTGAGGAACACTACATAATAAACAGCCAAAAGTGAAAGACATATCAGGTCTTCTGATACCATTGTATGGTCTTATGCTTAAATGTGCAGATCAGAGGAAGGGTAAAAAATCATGAATAAAATTAAAACAAGCAAAGCATACTGTCTTAAAAACCATGTACGATTTTTGGCTGGGGATGAAAGAAGTCAACCTTTAATTCATCTTTCATACCTTAACCATATATGGATTTGGGATATATAGGTCTCCAGAGTGATCTTCCCAAGCCATCTACAGGTCAAGAAAGCAATATACTGCAATAAGTGGTCTCTCTTCAAGTAGCAAACCAAAATCCAATATCTACTTATATATTTCTTCCATGAATTCACCGTCTTTCAATGCCTTTTCATGAACTAAAACATACGACAAAGGAATTGCAAACTAAACTTTATAATGCAAATTTACTTACGCAAAAAGGGTTAATGAGTAGCTGCGAAAATATTGGGTAACATTCCGCAAGGATATGTAGACACTGTTAGATAAAAACACCAAACAGTATATTAGAAGGGAACAGGCAGGACATTGTTCACTAGTGAAAGAAGAAACTTCCAAAATTACTGAGCAATCGATAGAAGAAAAAGACATACGTTATCGGAATCCAAGATGTGTAAGGATGATATTTGTTATATGTGATCTTTGGAAGCTTGTATATGTGCTCATACCAAAGATATCCCATCTGAAATTTGTACAATATGTAAACATGGGATAGAAGTTCGAAACACCAGATAGTGGAAAAAGAGAGAGGAGATACCGCAAGTGAAATTATGGCGACAACTGCTTTTATTGATATCCTACGTTTCACTTCAGTTTCCTCAAGTTTCTCCATCCATCTCTCTACCTGATAGATGAAACTTGAATCAATTATGAACTTACATCATCAAGGAACGAACTGAATATTTCAGAAAAAGATAGCAGACAGCACCCTTAGTCTGACAGTTTCAAAAGTTCATTTGTGGACTGACTAAACAGGTAAAAGTTAAAAAATCTGAACGATAACTTACTGTTGGATGGTAGTATGCATATATCATTCCAACAATCCATATGTATCGATCAAGACCTGAACGGAAATGCCACTCATGCAAGAGAGACTGCTTTGGTTTTGAAGGATCTGGGTCAGCATATCCTAAAATATATGCATGCCCAGAAGCGTTAGTAATCAGTCGCGACTAAAGGAGAAGGAAGATAAAAACAAATCCAAGCTACCAACCAAGGAAGAAAGTAAATGGGCTCCAAACCACTTCAAAAACTCCCGGAACTTCCCACATCAGAATAACAACCAAGAAGCAGGCAATGATTTTACTGGCAATAACAGTCCCATTCTCATTGTATTTGTTGAATATACCAAGGGCTCCGTAAACCATCAGAGTGAAAAGAGTGTGCATGGGGCATATATAGTATAACATGTAATTGTTGTTAAGGACAATGCAGCTAAAGAATACCAAGAAATTGAGCCTCCACATCACCTGTGCATCATAAAGTAAAATTTTCAGAGGCCTATTAAGGAAACTCTTGTACATAAGATCTGCTAAGTCAAGGGGAAGAGCGTACCTGAGTGAATCTTGCAATGCTGAAATCCTTGCGGATGTAATAGTAAGAGAAGTTTCCAAATCCAGTCATCCATACATATGCAGCTATAAAAACTCGTATAGCATTGTAAATTTCTGTAGCAGCAAAATAGTGATACATTAAAAATAATACCTGTTACAAAAGATCAAATGTGAGAACCCAGAAGTGGTGCGGCGACTGTAGCTGAAACTTATAGACGGAAAATAAACCGACAGATGTTTATGAGAAGGAATACTGTCACTGCTTCAGAGTTATCCAAAACATACTGCCTGGTTGTCGAAGTAGCATAAGAAACATGCATTTCCAAGTATTGCGGGTTGAAATAAAATATTTACATTTAAGTTATGCCATCAATGTTTCCTTATAATTGAAGTTATGCCATTATAAATGCTGTGGATGGAATGAAGTTATGCCATTGTAAATGCTGCAGATGGACCTCTTTGTTTCCTTACTCAAACAAGCCCCCTTTGGGAGAAGCTTTTATTCAAGCTTGGACATCCTATTCTCTCCTAGTATCTACAGTAGAATCCTTTTTTTCCGGGCCACATACTCAACAGGGGAAAGCATGTCCATGTTTTCTCATTGCATATATTACAGCCATTTACTATTCTCCAACAATTCGGATTGTCAAACTCATGTCATGAGGAGATTTAAAGCTCACAACAATGGGTGAAAGATAACGTTACAACATGAAGTCAGTTTCTCGTTCTGGCATATGCAGGAAAAAGTAGGAGAAAAGATATCGAGGATTATCAGCTAGTAGATCATGCCAAAAGCTGACTTACCTGCATCCATCCTTTCCATTCTTCAGTTTGATGCCTATTCAGATACATTATGGATCTCCCAGAGAAAGGTGACTTATCATGGTGGATTGTAAAAGAAGTGATTGCCGAGACTATGATGAGAAGGAAGTAGAGGAAGAGGAAAAGATCACGATTGTAGCTCTGCAAATACAATCAAAAGCTGGTCAGAACCAGAAGACCACATACAACCAGCTTCCTGCACATAAATGAAACATTAAAGACTAGAACTTTTAAATTTATGCTAAGTTGCAAATGATCTTGAACTAATAAAAAGATATGCAAATTAGAGTTTATGATACTTGATCAGTTATATTTTTTTTAAACAAATATTGATTGTACTTGCTTTTTTATTTTGAAGGAAATATACTGGTTATCCTTGAATCTGGATCTCCACATTGTGAAAGGATATAAAGATGCTCCATCCAGATAGAGCACACAACATGGGCCAACTCAGTTTTATGTAACATTATTATTGTAAGCACAATCACAGGGTGCTGTAATAGAACTCAGGAACAAAAACATCATCTTATCCATCCTAACACTGAAAAGATACTTGGCCTAAAATGTCAACTGTAGCAAACAAGAAAACAGTAAAAAGGAGAAACAGAGCTGCATCTGTCCCTGCTATTTTAGTTAATTGTGCAAATGCTACACAGTTAAACTCGTCCTCCTGTTTTTACCTGAAAAAGACAGTTTCAATATTTCTCTGGTTAACGATTATACACACACAACGTCACTGGCCCATGGTGAAAGCACAAAGATAAGAAAAAGGTTTACTATACCTTTTTTGATTCACCAAATAGATTTGTACGGTCAGATAGGTAAAAGTAAGTCAAAAGGGCACCAAACTCTGATCTGCAGAGAAAGAGGTGGAGATGAGAAACAACAAGCTGAGCCATGGTCAGGAACTTAAGTCTTGGATCATGAAAGTCCACTTACATTGCTCTAAGAGTTAATCGATTCTCAAGCAAGAAACTTTCATCCATCAAGCAAAACCTGAGGTGTTTACCTTACATGAGCTGATGAACTGAGAATATCTGATTATAACTAATATAGTTTCAAACCTAGCAATCTGAGATGTCACAGATGAGCTCCTCATTCTAGGCGATGCTGATTGAAGCCCACCTCCTTCCAATAGAACAGCTCTGTCATCTTCTTTGACTGCTTCATTTCCCAACTCAACCAAATTGATATCAGAATGCCTACTGTGATATGTGAGAGGAACTCTTCAAAATTAGATTGAGATTGAAAGCGCTTGCTGGATGAAGATATGCATCATGTATTTGTGGTGCAGTAAAGGTATACTATACAAACTAAAAAAAAGAACCATATTTATCAACTTCCTGCCACCTTAACTCCCACTAATTACGGAGCATAAGACATGAAAATATGAACAATGGACACTAGAATGAATATTTTAAAAGACTAAGAAATTTTGTCATTGTATCATTTAGGTAATCAAAGAACTGGAATATATTTACTCGCACTGCTTATGATACTTACCATCATGTTTGAATTTGAGACTAAACTGATCCTCATTCTAGAGAGACAAATTACAAAAATGAGGAATGTTTCCCAATGCTATATACTTTCGCAAGGAGAGCATAGTAGTAGTAGTAGTTCGGGTTGGGGGATCTGGCTAAAAATAATTCAAGAAAATAAAAATATAAACATATCTCTAAATTATGAGAAATTTTATGGAATACTTACATATAGCTGGTAAAGTATGAATTTTTTTATATTCTCAAGTTGTAGATAAGTAAAGTATTGATTTCCTTCATAAGGTATGTTGTTTTCTTCAAATTTACCCCAGTTTTGGTTATGATGAATCACAAATTGTATCTCGTCTTTAATTTTTCCGTCCGTCGTGGTCGAAGTACCCAAAATTATTTGACCAGATCCGGTACGGATCCCATACCCCCACCCATACTAGTGTCGTGTCGACACAGGTGCGGCACCTAAACTACCGTGTCGGAGCAACTTAGCTCTACCCTCCTCAAACCCCACTAGCGGGATTACAATGGGTTTGTTGTTGTTGTTGCATATTGTCAAAGAAAATTTAAAAAAAAAAACACTATTGTCAATTTGTCATCCAACAACTTTGCTATCAAAAGTACAGTTTTGATGAGGTTTTGTCCACTTACACTTTAGATGATGCTGAATTTTTCTCGTACTCCAAATACTCTGAATATAACCAGGCAGAACATATCGACACAATTCCAAGAAAGAATGACACCTGTAATTCATTCAGAGGAAAGTTGCATTTCATTTATAACAACCATCCACTGTGGAAAATCAACTCATTGAAGCCTGGAAATAGACACTTAATCACATAGCAAAGATTACTTAAACCACTTTGTAAGTTGCAGACAAAAAGAAAGACCCGTAAAACTTGGAAGCTCAATATCCAATAAAAGAAATATAAGCATGCAATTTGCAAATGTAAACGCAAAGGATACACACATCGAGAACAACCTAAATGCCACTTACCAAAGCATTGAACATCATACTAGCATGAGTTAACTCTAAGTTCAATGAAAAGACATTGAAGCAAACGCTGCTTAGTCCACAAATCCGCTCAAAATAATCAATGCAAGAGAACAAACATGTTTTAACAAAAGCACACATGGCACCAAGGCATTTTAACTACAAACTCACAGAAACAATTAAATAACATTAAACTGCTGACAATAGAAACTCCTAAAAAACAATCAGAGAATTGAAGTTTAAAAGGTCTTATTGAGCAAGTAAGCACTGTACAACTGCTTATCTACCAAGTAAGCTTGTTTTTAACTAACAAAAGCAAAGGGCATTGAGCACAAAACTCCTATCTACAAAGCAAACACAACATTGATAAACCAGATCAAAATGGATTCTAGGGAAAAGCAAAACCGCAAAATGCCAAGGCATTGAGCACAAACCACAGTCGTACGGATCAAAATTCGAAAGAACCAAACATGGGTCACTAACCTGAGCAGGTGTTAGGGGACCGTAGAGTAACATCCTCACAGTTCACAACTAGAAGAAGAAAGAGAAATCATCAGATCTAGTTATGGTGGATGAAGAAAGACAGTGAATTTTTATGTTTTAAATTTGGAAATGTGGTGTAATGTATTTATTACTCTACTCAGTACTCTTCTTTCTCTCAGAATGGAAGAGGGGAAAAAACGTTGTATTTATTACTCTACTGACTACTGTTTGGTATTTTTATCCTTCCAGTCTTAAATGAATTTGGCACAAATTTCTAACTAGAGAATCACAAGATTAGATAAAGAGATTTTGAGGTTTGGGATTGGGGCTACACTTCAATCAAAGGGTGAAATGATTGAATACAAAAGTATCAGTATTTGCTTTTCTTCTTTTAGGTAGTAACGAATTCAAATAACCGATTAATATATACTTCCCTATGTTTTACTCATCGTCTTTATTCAAAAAAGATAAACCATGTAAAATTATGATTTGGGTTACTTGGGTTATGTGTAAATAAACTTAAAATAAAACCTGCAATATAGAAAATTATAAATAATTATTTGATATTAATTAAGATCAAATCATTTTTCAAATCTCATATTAGATAACTTGTTTTCTTTTTCTATATCTGCAATAACTCAATCCGTTGATTTTGACACTTGTATTATATTTTACGGTCAATAGTAAAGAAACTAAACATGTAATTGTATAGGGTAAAATTGATTTATATTAAATGATCGAATGATTGCGTGACACGTGGAATCGGAGGCAGACGGAAGATGAATCGAGTAAGAACGAGATCGAGGACTATAGTTGTAGTTGGTGTCGGATATATTCTGAAGGGAGCATAATCAACAGGAGAAAAACGAATGTTTGTCACCATATTACATTTAATGAAGAATACTCCCTAATATTGAATTGGCAACTGTTGCAGAGAATTTTGGCATTCATGGTTTGTTGTTACACCTTCATCAATAGCCCCCTTTATTGTCATTTAAAATGGGCTTGATCCTAGGATCTTGTTACCTATGTGTAGCTATAAATAGTGGCTTCAACAACCAGTAGGACACGAAATCTTCGACAAAAGTTATGATATACTCTATTCCCAAGCCAAATAATATAACTTTACTTTCTGTTTGTTATTGTCCTTATTTCTGTCCTCGGAAACATCTCTCCCGGAGCCAGACCCGCCATTTCCTTAGATTTTAACGCTAAGTCTTATTTGTAATTTAATTTATTTATCATTTTGGGTAATCAATTTGCTTGTCTATAAACCACGTAATTCAAATATACCATTTTACGTGTAAACAGTTTGGCGCCCACAGTGGGGCTTAGACAACTGTGTAATTGAGTTGATCCTTACATCTATTACTAACTCGTTTGCTTCTTTGTTTCGTAGGAAAAATCGAAAAATGGCAGCTGACGATGTCAACATCACGCACAACGTTGAAGCACACGAAAATTTGCCTCAACATGAGGATTCAATCAGTGACCAGCAATGAAGGGGACGTAGCAACTTCGGTCCATGGCGGACGATATCCCCGGCATGTGCGGGAGACGACTATGATGACGCTGAGGGCGAGCATGTTGCGAAAACGGTAAGGATTTTGAGAGAGCGGCAAAAGGCTGTCATGGGCCATCTCTCAAGGCAGGACCAGGTCATGACAGAACTAAAGCATGCATTATCATGTGCTTCCAACAATGCAAATGGAAGAGGCCCAGCTCCTCCGGCGCTCCTGCAAATTAGATGGCTCAAAGAGTTGATAATAAAACCCCGAGGGGTGAGGTCGGCTTTGACGGAGCCGGGGGGACCAATAGAGGATCAGGTAACGACAACGGTAATGAACCCTTCAAAATTGAACTCATGAGATTCATAAGAGAAATGAACAAGCGGATGGACCAGAACGCGAAGGAGTTTCATGCCCGAATGGACCAAATTACGGGCGCACCACCAGCTTTGAAGGGCTCATATTCGAAGAAGTACGCCCAGTTACTGTTTGAGCCGAGCGCGGCACTGAAATTAATTCTGAAATGGTTCACGATGCCAGACATACCAAAATATGATGGGACTTCAAATCCTCAAGAGAACATCAAACTTATACAACGGTAGTGAAAGGAAACTACTTGGCTCAGTATGAGATTGAGTCGGTTTTGCTGAAAATTTTTGAGAAGCCCTCACAAAAGGGGCTTTGATATGGTATTCACTTTTACCCAAACTCAATTGATTCTTTTGAAATGCTAGCATATTCATTCATAAAGTCCCATGTCGGGGCCAAAAAGGTCCAAGCCCGGAAGGCAAACATATTCAGGATCGCACAAGGTGAGTCCATATTGGTGTGACAGTTCGTTATTAGATTCCAGAAAGAGAGGATGATGCTACGGATCGCAATAGACGAGTGGGCAGTGGAGGCATTCACTAAAGGTTTGAACCCGAAGAGCTCTGACGCCTCCCAAAAATTGAAGGAAAGCCTACTCGAGTTCCAAGAGACCACATGGGCGGATGTCCATAACCGCTATGAATTGAAGATAAGGATAGAAGATGATCATCTCGGGTTCCCGACATCAACCAAGGGATGGGACCGAGACAAGAATCGAGATAAGTTCAAGGATGATTTTTATGCAGACCGTCGATATTCCAAAGGCCGATTATTTCCTTACGAGAGAACCGAAGGATGCGACAGCAAAGGGTTCCAGTCCTCGGATAGATTCGCTCCCGATAGAAGAATTTATCGCGATCAGGCCAAGAATAATTACGGCCGCTGTCAAGATAACGCAAAACCCTCAAATATAGGGGAACACCTTAATCGGCTAACTATTAACATGATTTTCGGAGGGAATGAGATCAACGGTGTAACTTTCTGGCCAACCAAGAAAACAAAGGTATCAGTGGCTCACAGCAAGAGACATCGGTAAGTAGTCGTAGACCTCACCTTCACGGAGGAAGACACCGATGGACTTCTCCTACCGCACAACGACGCCTTGGTAATTTCTCTTAATGTTCTAGATTTCAAGATTAAACGTGTTTTGGTTGACCCAGGAAGTTCATCCAACATCATTCAATAGAGAGTGTTGGAGCAAGCAAAATTAGTCGGAAGTATCATTCCGGCAACAAAAGTCATCGCGGGGTTTAATTCGGCGAGTGTAACAACCCGAGAGGAGATCTTGCTGCCCACAAATGCCGAAGGGGTTACGAAGACCATCTTATTTGATCTGGTGGACGGCAACATGGGCTACAACATAATTCTCGATAGACGATGGTTACATGAGATGAAAGTTGTACCATCAACAGATCACCAACTATTGAACCCGGCCCCAAAGGGATTCAAGCAATAAGAGGAGATCAACTAGTAGTGAGAGAAATGAACGCAGTATCAGTTTCCAGTAGTAAAGGGAAGGAACTCAATAAATAGCAATTACAGGAACCAACTCATGCTCATGAGCCAAGCGAATATCATAAAGGTGGGGAGTCGTCTGAATCTCACCGGGTGCCGAGATATTTTCAGGTACCGAAAGAGACAAACGCAACCAATTCTACGATAGAATAACTCGAACAAGTGGCTTTGTTCGAGGAATTCCTGGAGAGAAAATTTCACTTGGGAACATGACTCAATCCTGAGCTCAGGTTAGGATTTATTAATTTCCTTAAAACCAATTGTCACGACCCAAACTGGAGGATCATGACTAGCACCCAGGCCATATTTGCCGAGCACCAACGTACATTTTATCTAATCTTCTTTATTATCTTTAAGGTATAACGAGATCAATATAAATGGTAGATAGGGATCATGAACATACATCACATGGGATGACAAGATTGCTAAGAAACTACATAAAAGGTACGAGCTACAACGCTGCCGTGAAAGACTATACAACAAAAATTAGCCAACAAGGCATACCAAACTATACATGAGTCGACACCTGTTTATGAGACTCTAAAGGAGCATAAGTAATGCAACATAGACGGAACAGGGCCCCGACATACCCATAATATCTATAACAAAAATGCATACCAAGACCACGGCAAGTCCGGAGAAGGGATCTCGCATATAACCGTTGAACTAGAAAGCCTACTGTGGTGGGGGAGCTACGTCTACCTGTCTATCCGGACCTGCAGCACGACATGCAGCGTCCACAAATAAAAGGGACGTCAGTACGAATAAAGTACTGAGTATGTAAGGTAGGAAAGCATAAGTAAGAATAGTAATACAAACGGGGATAGATAATAAACAACCTGTAACATCTAAGTACCTCTGAGGGCTACTGACATGAAATATGTGATACATACATATATATACATAAACCTTTAAAACATCCGCCTCCGTGGGCATCATCACCATCATATCGTACCTGGCCACGTGGAGCTCGGTAAACCCAATTGATCAGTGGTTGCACAATAGGTGTCATACCCGACCGACTATAGTGCGGCTCGGTAGAGTAAATAGATACATATATATAATGCATGTAGGACTTATTGGAATCATATTCTGAACCTTTCGGAGTGACGTAAGGTCGATATTCTCCGTACACGTTATTATGATAAACTCTTCATCAAGAATCTTATAAGAATCAGGAAGTACCAACAACATTGATAACATAAGAATAAGAGGAGAAACCTCAACATCAATTGTTCCATAAGAAGGAAAACAATGTAAGTACTGCTAGCTTCTAAGAGTAAAGTATCTTTGGAAGCTCGTTCATTGAATTATGTACAATCGGAGTC
>ML253637.1:70534-111629 GCA_005239495.1 Nicotiana undulata | reverse complement strand
AAACGACACTATCGTTATCGTTTAAGCATCATAACTATTATGTATCGGCCACAACCTATTTTACGATGAAACGGAAAGAACCTCCCCTATATATATGACTTCACACAAGTCAAAAAAATCACCAAACAGCCAAAAAACATCAATAATAATCATATTGAGCCTCCCAAAACAGTCCACACACAACCTAATCACTTCATACATAACGACCACCGTAGTCGTGTCAAACGACCCGGAAATGTTACAACGAACGACCAGACCACAACCCTACATCTATATGGTGTTTCTCCACACCCTTCCTCCTCCAAAACTCCACAAAACAGTAGTAAAACATGCATCCCAACAGCAACACAAAACAGTCTGCTACAAGTCAAATAACTCGAACTCACGGCTTCCGATCACCGTCCCGTGAGTTCTAACTATTAGGGAACACATTTATAAACCTTCCTTGATATTTAAAAACTTAAATACAGATATTAGATGTTTCTTAACTATGATGTACTTTCCAAAACTCTAACTACAAAGAAAAAGGAGAGGCGGTATAATGACATTTACGTCGTAGGGATCGTTTGGATGTTATGGCTTCTCAATTTCATGCCCGGGATGATAATCTTCTTTGAAACCCTAGAAGAGAGCTTGAGGTTATGTTTATGGGTGTTATCTGGTCGTTTTATGCTGAACATGAAGAGAAAGCCGACCTAAGACACACATATATATCAATTTTGGAAAAGTCAAAGAGGTGCTAGCTTGGCACCCTAGGATTGGTCCATCTTCCGACGCTTATATCTTTGTATCCCGATGTCGTATGAATGAACGGTTAAGAGAGTTGGAAACTACATTCCAAGACCTTAAATTTGGTATATAATATGTCCCAATAAGACCTCATATAACACATGAAATGTATTGCTCAAAAAGCTCTAGTGATCCACCTACTTGTCACTTATAATGTCTGCGCAGTCTCGCGAAACTGTACATATCTCTCTACTCCTATGTTGTATAGACGAACGATTTAATGAGTTGGAAACTAGACTCATAAATATTAAATTTGGTTGGTATATAATCCAATAATTCCAAGTATATTGGGAGAAAATCGCAGTTACATTTGACCTAATTTTAAGCACATTATGAGTGTAACTTGTGAAGACCTTTGCAAACTTTTGTTCCACAACTTGCTTGACTTCAAAACGTAGAACACAACTATCATACGATAAAAATAACTCATAGAATAACCTCAATATCATGTAACAAACCATAGTCTCACCCTAAAGTACATGTTATAACATTCCAAACTCGTCGACGTTCAACAAAACTTATTTTGTTCAATTGGTTTAGCTTCTAAGCTTTCCAATCCTCTTGGTACTCGTTATTCATGATATTAAATATTTGTAACCTCCAATGTAACATGATTAACTTACTTTATATTCCTTCAAATATAATTTTATTTCTGAGCTTACATCAATTGACTTACGATGTATTCTCACGTACGAAAAGATGGGGTGTAACACTAACATTGATTGTTTCGCATGGTCACACGAGGATATGACAGTATCCCACCAAAGGTGGTCGTGCACAAGCTAAGCCTAGACCTAGGTGACCCACTGGTAAGGCAGAAGAAACGCTAGCTGAAGTCTGAAATAGGTTTGTTAAAGAAGAGTTAACTCGGTTACTCGACATCGGTTTAATCCGGGAGGTAAAATATCCCGACTGGCTAGCTAATGTAGTTGTAGTTCCAATAAAGAATAACATATTTCGAATGTGCGTAGATTATAAATATTTGATAAGACGTGCCCAAAAGATTCATGCCTACTGTCGAACTTCGATCAAATGATTAATGCAATGGCTGGGCATGAGTTAATGAGCTTCTCGATGCCTATTCCGGGTATAACCAAATTAATATGAACTCGGAGGATTAGGAAAAAACTTCGTTCATAACGAATTTTGGCACATATTGTTATAATGTGATGCCTTTCGGGCTTAAAAATGCTGGAGTCACTTATCAGAGGCTTGTGAACAAGATGTTCTAGAAACTAATAGGTAAAACAATGGAAGTATAAATAGGTGACATGTTGGTCAAGTTTTTGAATGCTGGTGACCATTTAAAACACCTCCAGAAAACCATTGATATCTTGAGGAAACACAACATGAAACTCAACCCTGAAAAATGTGTGTTCCGGGTTAGCTCTGGTAGGTTCTTTGGTTTTTTGGTTTCACAAAGAGGGATCGAGGTAAATCGTTGAGGCAGAGCTTGAACTTTCCTGGGGACTTGGCTCCGAGGTCATTGAAATAAAATGTGATTCCCAACGGGTAGTAAATCAAGAATATGGAATTTTCGACACAAAGGAGGAACGCATGCAACTGTATGTGATTAAAGTTCAAACTTTTCTTACACGATTCATGGAGTGGTCGATCACATACATCCCGAGAGAAGAGAACGTAGAAGCAGATGCAATGGCCAATTTGGGGTCGTCCACGAAGATGAAAGGATCAGACACTGGTACTGTCGTTCAACTTATGCATTTGGTATTCCATGTGGACAGTTATTGTGAAGTAAATACAACCAACCTAGCTGGGAATAGGGGAATGAGTTCATCGATTACCTTCAGTATGGAAAGCTTCCCGAAGACCCGAAGGAATCCCGGGCACTACGCACCAAAGCGGCTCGCTACAGCCTCTAGGGTGGACAGTTATATAGAAGATCATTTCAAGGCCCATTGGCCTGATGTTTAGGAGCCTTGGGGCAGACTACGTCATAAGAAAGGCCCATGAAGGAATTTGCGGGAACCATTCTGGTGCAGATTCCTTGGTGCTAAAACTAATTAGGGAAGGATACTACTGGCCCCAAATGGAGCAAGACGCAAAAGCGTTGGTCCAAATATGTGACAAGTGCCAGCGCCACATGCAATTGGTACATCGGCCTGCGGAGCTCTTGTATTCAGTTTTGTCCCCATGTCCATTCATGAAATGAGGGATGGATATAGTTGGGCCACTGCCACCGGGTCCCAAAAAGGTAAGATTTTTTCTAGTTTTAACTGATTACTTCACTAAATGGGTTGAAGAAGGTCCCTAGCAAAAGATTCGCCAGTGCGTCCCTAGCAAAATATTGGCGAGCGCGAAGTGGTCGATTTCGTATGAGAAAACATAATTTGTCGGTTCGGAATACCGAAGGAGATCGCCTGTGATAACGGACAACAATTCATAGGCTCCAAAGTCATAATTTCTTGAAGACCTAAAAATCAAAAGGATTACTTCCTCACCATATCATCCGAGCGCTAATGGACATGCATAATCAACCAATAAGGTGATTATTCAAAACCTCAAAAAGAGGTTAAAAGTAGCTAAAGAAAAATGGTCGGAAGAGTTACCGTGCATACTATTGGCGTACCAGAAAACAGAAGAATCAAGCACAGGAGAGACACATTCTCTTCGTATACGGCTCAGAAGCTTGATCCTAGTAGAAGTAGGATAACCAACCTTACGGTTCTTCCGAGCAGACAAAGAAGCAAGCATTGAGACATTGCTGGTAAAGTTGGAATTGCTTGATGAACATAGGGCCTTGGTGCACATTAGGATGGTGGCTGAGAAACAAAGGATGGAAATATACTATAACCGGAGGGTCAATCTGCTCTACTTTAAGGTAAGAGACTTGGTTTTGAGGAAAGTGACTCAGAACACTCGGGAAATCAATGTTAGAAAGCTGGTCTGATGTGAGAAGGTCCCTATCGGGTTTCATCTTTCACTGAAAAGAGATCATACAAGCTGGAGAATCAAGATGGAATCGAATTTCCAAGCAACTGAACGTGACTCACCTCAAAAGGTATTATTGCTGATGGACCCTACTTGTACTGAAAGTATGTGATGCACTCTTTTTTTCTTTTTACTTTGGGTTGTTGTTCCAATCAGGTTTTCCTGGCAAGGTTTTAAATAAGGTAGCAACGGAAAGCATACTACGAAGGGAGCATCATCAGCAACGTTAAGACCTTTAAATGACAAATCACTGAAAAAACAAGCCACTATGGGATGGTTAGATTGTCTTTGGCTCGATAGAAAAGTTTCTAACGGGAAACGAAGCTTGACATCGGACAAAAGGTTATCCAACCGTTCACGGTAATTTTTCTCAAAGGAGCTTGACTTTCAATGTTCCAATTTGCATACTTCGCATGAACACTGAGGGATATAATATGAGAATACGACAACATGATTTCCATGAAAATTTGGACCACGAGACTTGGGAACAATAATGTCTCATCAAGACCGGGGACTGCACGGCCTGCCCCGTAGAAACAAGTTATACTAATTAGTCACATGTGTGTGCAATTTATTGTTTAGCAATTGAATTCTTATGTACTTTAAATATGAAAGGAATAAAATAAAGTTCTTTTGTTTTTATCTTGTTTCTTTTCCAAATGATGAGTTAATTTTATCGTTTTAGTTAACAAAAAACTTCAAATGCTTGTGCCAGAATGAAAATGAGACGTCTTCTTCAATAGCACCGTAAACATAAGAGGGCCCTATATTATGAAACCCTCGTAGTAAAGAGTTGGTTTCGGATGAATTTATACTTGGAACCCAAAAGCAATCAGAAGAAAATACACTCGAAGCCTTAGTTAATTCAATGACAAATGAATGAACTTTGCGCAATACTTAAACAGAAAGCCTCATGTATTTATCAATATGAAAAAATGGCATAAGTACAAAGGTACAAAGAGAAAATGACCACAAAAAAAAAAAGAAAAACCCTAAACTTCATCGCCACCGGAACTCGGGGGAGAGAGGCATCAACCTCACCTTTACCCCCCAAAAGAAGACAGGTCTGCCGCTGTTGTAGAATATTGGCCCTCATCAGCATCCTTTTCAAGCTCCTCCTCGGTCCCTGAATACTCGAATCCAGTACTAGAGTTAGTTGCGTCGGGCTGAGCCAGGAGACATTCTCGAATAATTAAATCCAGCGCTTGGGCCTTGGTAATCTCATCATCAATATCAATAATGCCCGCTTTGGCCTCCTCGAAGGTTTTCCTCCTAATATGGTACATAGAGTATGTCTTTTCAAAGATTAGGGAATCCCTTCAGTGCTGGAGCTTTGCCTTAAGTCTGTCAACGTCGGCCAAAAGGACATCCGCTCGGATCTCGTGGCACTAAGGCTAATATTGAGATTATGGAATGTAGATATGTGAACCCTGTTTTTATCCACGGTCTTCTTAAACCTATCTTCCATCCGATCTTTCTTCTTCTCGGCAGCAGAAGCCTCTTCATCTCTGTAGTTCAAGGTTGCCTCCAAATTATTTGCTCGTTTAATGGAGGCATACTCACGCTCGGTAGCAGCAATAACAACATCTTGAGACTCAGCCTACCTAGCCTTAACATCTTGAAATTGTGCATATATCTAAGTGGATTCTTGACTATGAGCCATCGCCTCCTGCTCACTTTGCTGTAACCGGGACTCAAGCTCGGCCGCTTCAACATTATTTGCCTCTAGCATTGGGAGACGTGCAGCGAGTTGATTCCTCTCGGCCAACAGCTGATCCTGCTCGGACATGTGTCCTTTTTTTTTTATCAAGCATCAATCTTCGAAGGCCTTCGGAAACGAGGATGTTGGCCTCCAAAACGTATATCAACGTCAGAAACCCGATTATAATAGATGAATAAAGACAAATAGTGAGAGAACAAGGACCATACTACTGCCGCATTGTACATAGTGTTGATACCCAATTTTTCCCTCATATATTTTTAAATATACATATGTACCATCAAAATAGTGCATGAGCATCATCAAGTATTTTTCCATAATTTTGCATAATATGTAAAGGCTTTTAATCAATTTATTCTTGCATAAATAATTATTAATTGCATTTCAAATAATTGTTATGATGACTTATCATTTAATTTTCATCATTTATACCCATATTAAGCTTTAAATATTTTTGATGTATTTATTATAATTATATTTTTCATCCTTAGGCTAAAATTGCATATTTTGCAATAATAGCCCATATATGTGCATAATTACATTATTTATACATAAAATGATTTTATATATTTTTACAATGTTTTATTTTAAATCATTTTCATGCACAAGTGATATTTTTTTATTTATTAATTATCTTTTATAAATTATTTATTTTTAAATTGGGTATTTAAAATCTAGCCCCTAAAAAATCCAACTTCGGACCTATACACTACCCAATTACCCCAGCCCAATACACCAACCCAAAATCAATTAACCCAGACCCATTAGCCCAATCCCGTACCCGTTCAAAACACCCGACCCATAACCTTTGAATTAGGACCGTTGATCTCCAACATCAACGGTCCATATCACCCCACCCCTTTTTTAATTAACCTAAACCGTCTAACCCTAAATCATTTCACCCATCCAGCCGCCTCTATACTCTCCCTCTCTCCTTCATTTGTCTCCTCTCAAAACCCTAGCGCCGTCAAGCAAATCTCCCTGATTACAACCCCAAAATGGAATCAATCGTTGATTCCTTACCTTATTTGGCCCCTCCTTAATGGCTACCTCTTTTTGGTATTACCTAATGAATTTCCTAAAATGGCAAGCAGATCTTGAGATATTCGAACCAAATCTGGTTCAAAATCCTTAACCTGTTGTGTATACCGTCTGTGTTCATCTCATGTTCTTTGTGAGTACGATTATTTTGCGTATCTCTTGTGGATTCTTACTCTCCATTTACCCAACTCTCCAATCCTCTCCTCGAGCATGGTTTCTTTAGCTTCTGCCGCTGATTGAATGTTATCTCGTCCAGAACGAATAGTCCTGTTCGCCAACTCTAGATTGTCAACCTTCTTCCTAGCATCCAGTTGGGAGGACTCCTCTTGCTCGAACATCTGTTGCTTCTCGGAAACCTCCCCTATGAGAGCGTCCAATTGAAATTGGCACCTGTCCAACTGACTTTCTAGTTGGACCACTTGACTCTGTAGGTCAATGCATTGGGCCTCCACGCCCTTGCTGAGCTCGATATCCTCCTATTTTATCTTCAACTCTCCCTCGAGAATGCTGAAAGTAAACAAAGTTCAGAATACAACACTTGTAGGCAGAATTGCATTAAGAAAACAAGCAAGGTTCATGCTCAAACATACAGTTCAGATAAGTTGAAATCTGGAGAAAATCTAGTTAAGCTAGGTGTTCATGCTATCATTTAGGACAACTTTACTAAACCATAGAGAACCAAACAGTCAGAACCCACATGAATCCAAGACATATTAGACAGTAAGTTATCAAAGCACATAAACGGCAGAACAAGAAGCCTAGTAACAATACAAGTTTCAAAGGTCTAGGGATAATTGATTATTTAACCTTCTAACATTATCCAAAAGGTAATCATATTCAGAATAGGTTCAGAACACATATGAGGCAGATTAAGCGTATTTTCTTAGGAGGATTCATATTATTCAAAATAACTAATTCTCAGACTAACAGTATAAGCTACTAGGCTAGAAGAGAATCATGTAGACAGGCAGAATCATGCTTAGAGAGGGGTTTTAGACAAGATGGATTGTAAACATAGATCAGGAACACATAAAAAAAGATATGACAAAGGATAGTCACTCACTAGTTAAGCGAGCAAAACCAGAATAATACCACAAAGTTGAGAGTCCAAAGTGTTTGGCCTTGGCTTTCAGCCGGCCAAGACCAGTAGTAAACGAGAGAGAACAGAGAGAGTATATAACCAAAACCTTAAATTTTAGTGAGAGTATTGAGAGTTCGAGTCTGTCTAAAAGGGAAAGGGGAGAAGGTCTAAATAGTGTTCAATTGGGCGAACAAATAAGGAAAGAAATCAAACACACATAAGCAAGGAAAGAAATTAATCACAGAATCAATTGAAGTCTAGTTTTAGGGCAAATAACACAGAGTTCAGTAAATTAACCGAGGAAAATGGCGTGTAATTAGGCGAGTAACACTTAGAATAAGGAAAATATCATATAGAATCAATTAATACTCAGTTTCAGGGCAAAATAAGGTAAATAAATAAAGGAAACATGGTAGATTGAATAGAAATAAGGAAAGTATTAGCCACATACGAGAAAGGAAAGAGTATCAGAAAATCAGTAAGAAGTCTCAAACCCTAACTTTAAGTAAACCTTCACAAAATCGTCAGAAAAACAAGGCCATAAATCACATAATGCATACAATGAATTTAAACAGGATATTACTCAAAAACGAACCAGAATCGAACCAGATTTAGTTCAATTAAAGATCTGAAACCCTAGTTTTAGGTAAAACACAAAATCGATAGAAAATAAAGGCAAAGAATCATACATTTTAATAAAATGAACATAGACAGGAGGTTATTCAAAAGAAACATAGGAACAGAACAAATTTGGTTTAATTAAAGCAGATCTGAAACCCTAATTTGGGTAAGTAAAAGGAATTAACGAAAATAGGCAGATTCATGCGTAATAGAGTGAAAACACTTAAAATTAAAGTTTGAACTAATTTTGGTTTGAATCACAAAGGGTCTGAAAACCCTAACTCTGAAATAAAAACTATTTTAAATCTTTCTCTACCTCCTTTTTACATGTTGTTACTCTTTTTGTTTAAAACTTCCACTATTAGTCCCTTAGTTTCTATCCATAACCACTCTAGTGTGAGCACTGCGTAGGGTCCATGTGAGACTCATGTGAACTCTAACACACTGGGAACTGGTTCCTAATCTCTTTTGAATCATCTCTGAATATTTGGTTCGGGTATGAGCATTGCCCTGGGTCCCTGAGGCCCTTGGGAACTTTGACACACCAGAAAACTGGTTCTATATGTGCTATGGGTGAGTCCCTCACCATTGACTATGTTGTACCTTTGAAATGAGCCTCAAAGTTGATATGGTTGGAAGGCCTGGTTACCCAGGTGTATTTGGGCCTAATAGAAGGCTCCTTACAGTTCATTTCATTACTATTCTATAATTCATTTTCTATTCTGGTCTGTAATAACTTTGTAATAAACAGATTCTGGGGTATTTAGTAAAATCGGGAGGGTTTCTTATTTCCTTTTGTTAAACGAGGTAGAAATACTGCCTATAGGATCTCATTTATGCTGTTCAATTCTGCTCATTTTGTCAAACTATATAAGTTCTACGTTGTGTTTAGAAATCCTTCCTATAGGATTTTTATTGGCAATGCTGATTCTATTTATTTTTGTTAAAATCGTGCAAATGCTATATTGTGTGCGCACATTATAAATCATGCCTATAAGATTAATATTACAACTTTGTTAGAAATCCTGCCTATAGGGCGCATTAATTTGCCAAGTAAATATGCATTAGCAATCATGCCTATAGGATCCCAGTGTTTGATTCAATTGTTTCCTGTCAACGTGTACAATTTCTATCTATGTACTGTTTAATAGATATCATGTCTATAGGGTAAAATCAATTTAGTAATAGATATCCTGCCTATAGGATTAGAATCAGTTTCAAACCTAGAGATCATGCCTATAGGATTTAAGTCAGTTTAGTAATTAGAAAGAATGCCTATAGGATTAAAGGGAAATACAAGGCTTATGAATCACGTCTATAAAGTTAAAATCAGTTCTACACCTAGAAATCATGTCTATAGGATAATAACTATTGATACCCAAATTTTCCCTATATTATTTTCGAAATGCATATCTATCTTCAAAATAGTACATGAGCATCAATCAATTTTTTTTCATAATCTGCAATTTTCTAAGGATCTTTATTAATTTATCCCAGTATTTGTATTTTTAAATAATTACTAATTGCATCACAATGGATTTATAACAATTTTATGACTTAATTTTACCATTATATTTATACTAAGCTTTAATTATTTTATGAATAGTCACATTTACATTTTTGGGTTATAATTGCAATAACTTTGCAATAATATCCCATGTATGCATAATTACCTTATTTTACCAAAAAATAGCCTTTTATATTTTTATAATATTAATTAATTATTTTAAATCATTTTTATGCATGAAATAATTTTTTTATAATTTATTAATTATTTTTACAAATTATTTTACTATTTAAAAAATAGCCCCTTTGAATTCATCTTAATTTCGGACCTAACCTGATTATACCAGCCCAACTACTTAAATCCTAGCCCAAATCCGCCCAGGCCCAATTCTGCATCTAACAAAACCTTCTCCAATCGTGGTTGTTGATCCATGAGATCAACGGTCCATATTATTCCTTTCCATTTTTAATCTAACCTAACCCTAACCCCCTGCATTTCCCTTTTGTTCTGCCGTTTTCGTTTCCTAACCCCTCTCATTCTCTCTCAAACGCTCTCCCTAAAACTTAGCCGCCGTCACCGAAAAATCAACCGTTCATGAGGTGTCTCTGTAATTTCCGGCCATTGCCGACCTTCTACCTCTTCTGGTTGTTCGAGTATGTCAATTTATGAAAGAATCTCAAACAGATTCAACTTGGATTTTGTTCGAAACCTTTCATAGGCCTGTCTATGGCCATCTCCGTTCGTGAGTATTATTTTCTTCCTGTTTATGGCTCGAATCTATGATTTTGAACCAGGTCTCTTCCATATGTGTCATTTTTCTTGAAACCCTAATCTTATGCTACTTGGGTATGTTCAGATCCTTGTAGATCTGAAACGTTTTAAAGTGTTATTTGGTATTTTTATTCGAAAAACCTTATGTTTCCCTTATTATTATTCGATTCCAGTGTTTTCTAAGAACTAGGGTTTCGTCCCAAGTTCACTTCAAAGGGTTTTAAACTTCCAAGTGTTTGAATCTAATTATTCTTTACCGGTTTGACTAATTTTGTGTATATGCTTTAAACCCTAGGTCTTTCTGTTTATTGCACTGATTACTTCAATTTTTTTCATGTTATTTGTTTATCTTTTTCAATCAAATATACCGACTAGTTTTTTTAGGGTTCGAAGTATATTTCTATTAAAATTAGGGCTTCTTTGTGATATTACTTACTTTCCTTATTTGTGACCTTTAATTGGTGCCACTTGCCTTATTCAGACTAATTAGTCTGATTTATGGTCAGTAAGTGATTTATTTACCTTATTTACCCTAGATCAGGGCTGGTAATTGATTCTCCTTGTTTTAAGGTGACCTTCTGAATTCTGTTTGTGCAAATTAATTGGGTTTAGCCCTATTTAATTGATTGATTATATTTACTTGCCTTACTTATGAACTTCAATTTTCTTGCCTTATTTGTTTACCCTACTAAGTGCTATATAATCCTCATTCTGACTTCTGTAAAAGGACAAACACAATTCAGAAAGAAACACACACACATAAACTCCTATTCAAACCTTTCTGTTACTTGTGCTTGCTACATTGTCTAGCCGGCTGAAAGCTAAAGCTAGACCATTGAGTTCTGCATACTTTCACCTTCTGTTTGCTATCTTTAACTGGTATGTCTCCACTCCTATAGTCATCCATGATGCAATGAAGATTAAACCTATGTGCTTTCCTATTTATTGCTCTACTTTTGTATTTAGACATATGTCTTTCCTGTTTATTGCTTTTAATCAGTATGGTTACTTCTGTATTCAAACTTCTGTCTATCCTGTTTATTGACCTCAATTAGCATGACCACTTCTGTGTAGTTAAATCCATGTATTTTCTGTGTATCGATTTCAATTAGAATGACTACCTATGTCTTCCCTGTTTATTGATCTTGGTTAACATGAGTACTTCTATGGAGCCAGAATCCTATGACTTTCCTGTCTAAATCAACATGACTACTTCTGTTGCTATGTTCATCTAGTGTTATGTAAATTTGGCTGTTATCAGATGTCAACCTGCTTTGTGTTAATTATCATGCTTTCATTCTTGACCAGTTTAATGTGTTCTTGATTAAGGACTTCTATGTTCCTAACCCTGCTACCCTTCTCTATGTAGTTGTCTGTTTATTATTGTAATGACTCGACCGGTCATTTTGCGTCTTCAGACCCGTTCCCCTAAATAAGACTTCCCGTAGCGGCTTATAGTGATTTATGACTTGTGGGGACGGGCGGTTCAGGATTCGGAAGTGTTTAGGATGGTATAGGAACACGTAGTTCCATAAGGTTGGCTTTTAAGGCCAAGTTTGACTTTGGTCAACATTTTGAGCCAACGACCTCGAAATCGAGTTTGGACGATTCCAGTAGCTTCGTACGATGATTTCGGACTTGTACGTATGTCCGGAATGAGTTTTGGATGACCCGGGAGCGTTTCGACGCAAAATAGCGAAATAGAGTTTCCTTAAGTTCATAATTTGGTTTGGGGCGTGTTTTTGTGTTATTAAGGTCCGAACGGAATTCTGAGATCGGGAATAGTTCCGTTATGTAATTTTTGACTTGCTTGCCAAATTTGGTGTCATCCCGAGTAGTATAGGCTGGTTCGGCGCATTGAAACCGAATTCAAGAACATAGAAATTCTTAAGTTTAATTCTAGGGGTTTTGAGGGGTGATTTTGAGTTTTAGCGTTGTTTTGGGTGTTCCGAAGGCTCGAGCGAATCCATAATATGATTTAGGACTTATTGGTATAATTGCGCGGGGGATCTGGTGGGCCTAGGTGCGTCCCGGACACCAAACGGAGCCAAAAACCAGCAGCTTCAGCTGCTGGTGCACCAGATCTGGTGTGACCGCAGGTGCGTTTGTCCAGGTCGCAGGTGCGAGACCGCCCCTGCGGTCAAGGCTCCGCAGGTGCGACCCCTAGAGGATCTGGTCCAAACCACAGGTGCGGACCTCCTTCCGCAGGCGCGGACCCGCTGGTGCGGGACTTCCTCCACTGGTGCGGCCCCAGGCCTCCTAGGCCACTTCTGCAGGTGCGACCTTTGGCTCGCAGGTGCGAGATCACTAAAGGCAGTGATCTCATTTAATACGGGATTTGGCTATTTTTCACCATTTCTTCTCCTCCATTTGCGATTTTGAGAGCTTTCAAGAGGGTATTCGACCTAGCTACTAAGAGGTAAGTTATTCCCATTTAAATGTTAGATTAATGCACCAAAACTTAGGTACATTAACATCTAATTAGTGGAAATCAAAGGGATTAGAGTGAAAACCTAGGGTTGATAAACTTTAGGGAATTTCACCACTTTTCTACCATGAAATCATACAAAAACTATAAATTAATGATCCTTAGGATATGGGTGAGTGTTATCTTCGAAAATTTCCGGAATCCGAGCATGTGGGCCCGGGGGTGTATTTTGGGATTTCTTCAAGAATAGTGAATTTTCTAAATCTTTGAGCATGCATTGACATATTTATATATCATTTGACGAGTTTCGAGTCCTCGGGTGTAAAGTTTGGAGTTTCGGGCGCGTTCTTGACCCGGGAAGTAGATTCTACGCTAGGTGAGTCTCCTTTACATCCTTGTAAGAGGGAATTGTCCCCATAGGTAAATGTAAATGATTGAATTTTCCTTATTTGCGGGGGCTACGCACGCGCAAAGTGACGAGAGTCCGTGCATAGCTACTACTATGTTATGTCGGGTAGAATTTAGGATTTCACAAGCATGCCTTTATGTGCCTTACCTGTACCTTTACATGTGTTTCTAGTTGCTTATTATCTTTGAGATTGATATGAGGATATTAGGAAGTTATGTGTAAGTTTAAGTGTTTAAATCTCTGATTTCAAGTATAATCCATGATAAATTCCTGAAGGCCTGATGATTCTGTGTATGTCTACGAGCACTCGTGTCGTATGTATGATTCGCGAGTGGGGTATCCCTATATTTATGTCAACCGGGTCGCATGATTGATTCGTGGGCGGGGTAATGGATGCATCTGTGGTTCGTACCGCTCGACCCTCGGCAGTGCACATTTATTTTCGCGTCGCTTCGGCCGTACACTTCGGAATATTATGTGCTATGCATTTGAATGAGTGTCTTATTGTTATTATCAAATAAATTGTTCTTTGTGGAAGGGTACTGGGGACTTTTATTGATATTATTATTTGACACTTGCGGGTAGATTTTAGTTCACATACTTGATATTCCATGTCTACTTGATTGCCATTACTGTTAATCCTATCTAGATTTATTTAATTATACTAGTTCTAATGACCCTAGTGAGTAATACGTCTACCTCTCGTCACTACTTCTTCGAGTTTAGACGGGATACTCACTGGGTACATATTTGTTTATATGTACTCATGCTATGCTTCTATACTTAATTGTACTGGTTCTGAGGCTGTTGCACCTGGTCACTATTTCGGTGTTCGTCATTGAGAGTACTATCTGGATTAGACTGCATGTTGAGCTGCTCTTCCTGGCGTTCCTCAGCAGCACTGTGGAGTTTCTGTTATTTTTGGATATTTCTGTCTACCTCTTTCTGACAGTTGTACATTTATTTTGTCTATTTGTATATTCCACTAGTCGCATGTGGACTTGTGACACTAGGTCTTGGCACACGTAGTTGACTCGCTAGTATCTTGTTACTCTGTTTATGCTGGCAAACGATTTTTGAGCTACTTTAAGATCAATTTGTCTCACTTCCTCACTTTCATTAAAGGACTTCTTAAATTAAAACTGGACAAGTATTGGAACATCTCATTAATTTAAGTGATCTCGTTAGCAAACTAGTATTGGCTTGCCTGACTCCGGTGTTGGGCGCCATCACGACCTGAATTGGAAATTGGGTCATGACAACATGGTATCAGAGCCCTAGGTTCACGTAGGTCTCACAAGTCACAGGCAAACCTAATAGAGTCTTGCGAATCGATACTGAGACGTCTGTATTTATCTTCGGGAGGCAATAGGGTATTAAGAAACCTCTCTTTATTACTATTTTATCGTGCAGTCGGTGGTTACTAATTCTCATTCTTCTATTCTCTCACAGATGGTGAGGACACGCGCAACCGACGTTCCAGACCCGAGAGATGCCGCTACCCTTGCCGTCTGAGGCCGTAGCAGAGGCTAGGGGAGGGCACCGGCCTAAGGTAGGGGACGAGGGCGTCCTAGAGTTGTTCCATTAGCACCCCCAGCGGATCCAACAGAGGATCCCATTACTCAGGAGCAGGGTGAGGTGCCCCCGGCAGATCCAGCTCCGATGGATTTCATGACTGCACCAGACTTCCAGGAGGTCATGGGCTGTATGATGCGGTTCATGGACACTATGACCCAGGATGGTTTATTTCCAGCGGATCCTGCCACATCGCAGGCAGGAGGGGCAGTTCAGACCCCTACCACCCAGGCCGCAGGTCATGCAGCGACAGTATATTAGACTCCGGGTACTCTGCCCGTGGGTGGAGCACAGCCAGCAACAACAACATCAGAGCCTAGATCAGCTGCAGACGGTGATTCGCAGAAGTTACTTGACAGATGGACTCGATTGCACCCTCCTGTCTTCGGAGGTAAGAGGGGCAAGGATGCCCAGGACTTCATTGATAGGTGCAGGGACAGACTACACAACATGAGGATTTTGGAGTCCCATGGAGTTGACTTCACTACTTTTCAGCTAGAGGGCAGGGCCCGCAGATGGTGGCAGTCATTTATCCTTGGTAGGCCAGCAGGTTTCCCTCCTCTCACATGGGAGCAGTTCACTCAGTTGTTCCTGGACATGTATATTCCACCCTCAGAGAGGGAAGAGCTGTTGTATCAGTTTGAGCAGCTGGAGCAGGGGCAGATGTCGGTGACAAACTACGAGGCCAGGTTTTCTGAGTTGTCTCATCATGCCCTTATGATTCTTCCTACTGATGCTGAGAGAGTGCGGAGATTTGTAGCTGGGCTGCACTCAGGTATTAGGGCCAACATGGTCCGAGAGGTGGAGATGGGTACTCCCTATCAGCTTGTTGTTGAGATAGCTCGTCAGATTGAGGGTTACCGATCGAGGGGCAGAGTGTAGGGTCAGCAGGATAAGAGGGCTAGATATTCTGGAGATTTCAGGGGTGCCCCAGTCAGGGGTAGAGGTAAGTTTGGTAGAGGCAAGCCCAACAAGCCTCCATATTCATCTCCACCACCACCTCCCCGTGGTGCTCCAGTGAGACCATATTTCAGCTCCATGGCAGAGAGTTCTTACCGCCCACCAGCCATTCAGGGTTCCTCCGGCGGGTATCCAGGTCATCAGGGTTCTCCTAGTCCCTACTTCAGTGCTATGCCAGAGGTTTCTCACCGTCCCCCAGCTATCCAGGGTTCTTCTTCTTCAGGGCAGCAGACCATGCCTCCAGTGAGATGCTATGGGTGTGGGAATTTAGGCCACATGAGGAAAACTTGTCCTAGACTTCGGGGCAAGGCGGTTCAGCAAATTTATTAGCCTACATACTCAACACCGGCGCCCCGTCCACCGAGAGGTGGAGGACATGCTAGTAGAGGTCATCCCAGAGGTGGAGGCTAGGTAGGGGGAGCTCATCTAGCTCCTATTCAGTCTAGTGTAGGTCAGTCTTCAGGTACACCAGCCAGATTCTATGCTATTCCGGACCGAGCAGATGCAGTGGCCTCAGACGTCGTGATCACAGGTACTATTTCAGTATGTGGTAGGGAGGCATCAGTGCTATTTCATCCAAGATCCACTTATTCATATGTGTCAGCCTTATTTTCTTGTTTTCTGGATGTTCCTCGCGAGTCCTTGGATTCTCCTATATATGTGTCCACTCTTGTGGGTGATTCTGTGGTAGTAGACCGGATCTATCGGTCTTGTGTGATCACCTTCTGTGGATTCGAGACCAGAGCGGACCTCCTGGTGCTCGACATGGTTGATTTTGAGATTATCTTGGGGATGGATTGGCTATCTCCCTATCATGCCATCTTGGATTTCCACGCCAAGACAGTTACTTTGGCCATGCCTGAGTTGCCTAAGCTGGAGTGGAAAGGTTCCTCAGTCAGTGCAGCTAGTAGAGTTATTTCCTTCCTGAAGGCTCGACATATGGTCGAGAAGGGTTGTCTGGCGTATCTTGCTTATGTGAGGGACACCACTGCTGAGTCTCCGACGATTGATTCAGTGCCAGTTGTTCGAGAGTTTGATGATATCTTTCCTTCAGACCTTCCAGGGATGCCTCTGGATCGTGATATCGATTTTTGTATTGATGTAGCTCGGGGCACTCAACCTATTTCTATTTCCCCGTACCGTATGGCTCCGAAAGAGTTGAAGGAGCAACTTGAGGAGTTGTTGGCTAAGGGGTTTATCAGACCGAGTGTGTCGCTGTGGGGTTCTCCAGTCCTATTTGTGCAGAAGAAGGATGGGTCTATGCGGATGTGTATTGGCTACCGCCAGTTGAACAAGGTCACCATTAAGAACAAGTATCCCTTTCCGCGCATTGATGATTTGTTTGACCATTTGCAGGGTGCTAAGGTGTTTTCTAAGATTGATTTGAGGTCGGGGTATCACCAGCTGGAGATTTGAACCTCGGATGTTCCGAAGACTGCTTTTCGTACGAGATATGGCCATTATGAGTTCCTAGTGATGTCCTTTGGCTTGACCAATGCCCCAACAACATTCATGGACTTGATGAATAGGGTGTTCAGAGCGTATATTGATTCCTTTGTCATTGTTTTCATTGATGAAATCTTGATTTACTCACGTAGCCTGGGCGAGCACAAGCAGCATTTGAAAGTTGTGCTCCAAACCTTGCGGGAACAGAAGCTATATGCTAAGTTCTCCAAGTGTGAGTTTTGGTTGGATTCTGTGGCATTCTTGGGACATGTGGTATCTGGGGAGGGTATCAAGGTTGATCCTAAGAAGATTGAGGCAGTTCAGAGTTGGCCACGTCCTACTTCAGCTACAGAGATCAGGAGTTTCTTGGGTCTAGCAGGCTACTACCGACGATTTGTGGAAGGCTTTTCATCCATTGCAGCCCCATTGACTAGATTGACTCATAGGAATGCCCCATTCCGATGGTCTGACGAGTGTGAGGCGAGCTTTCAGAAGCTCAAGACAACATTGACCTCATCATCAGTGTTAGTATTTCCTTCTGGTTCTGAGATGTATACAGTGTATTGCGATGCTTCACGCGTTGGCTTGGGGTGTGTATTGATGCAGGAAGGGAGAGTTATTGCTTATGCTTCGCGCCCGCTGAAGGTTCATGAGAAGAATTATCCTGTGCAAGATTTGGAGCTGGCGGCGATAATTCATGCTCTTAAAATTTGGAGGCATTATTTATATGGGGTGTCTGGTGAGGTTTATACAGACCACCGCAGCTTGCATCACTTGTTCAAGTAGAGGGATCTTAATTTGAGACAGCGCAGGTGGATTGAGTTACTAAAGGACTATGGCATCACCATTCTTTATCATTCGGGCAAGGCAAATGTAGTGGCAGATGCTTTGAGCAGGAAGGCGGAGAGTATGGGTAGTTTGGCTTATGTTGCAGCGGAGGAGAGACCTCTAGCCTTGGACATTCAGTCCTTGGCCAATCGCTTGGTGAGATTAGATCTTTCAGATCCTCGTCGAGTTCTTGCACATGTGGTTGCTCAGTCTTTATTATTGGGGGAGATTAAGGCTCGGCAGTATGATGATCCACGCTTGGCAGAGCTACAAGAGACAGTGGTTCAGGGTGGTGCCAAGGAGGTTACTATTGGCGAGGATGGTGTTCTGAGACTTCAGGGTCGTTTGTGTGTTCCTAATGTTGATGGCTTGAGGCAGAGGATTCTTGAGGAGGCACACAGTTCTCGGTATTCTATTCATCCTGGTGCTACGAAGATGTATCGTGATTTGAAGCAGCATTTTTGGTGGAGGCATATGAAGAGGGACATCGTGGAGTATGTGGCTAGGTGTCTTAATTGCCAGCAGGTTAAGTATGAGCATCAGAGGCCAAGAGGCCTACTTCAGCAGACGCCCATTCCTGAGTGGAAGTGGGAGCGCATTACTATGGATTTCGTAGTTGGGTTACCTCAGACTTTGCGGAAGGTTGACGCGGTTTGGGTCATTGTGGATAGATTGACCAAATCGGCGCATTTCATTCTTGTGGCTACTACTTATACTTCTGAGAGGTTAGCTTAGATCTACATTTGGGAGATAATCCGGTTGCACGGTGTGCCGATGTCCATTATATCAGACCGAGGTCCTCAGTTCACCTCGCACTTCTGGAGAGCATTGCATAGAGAGATGGGCACTCAGATAGATCTCAGCACAACATTTCATCCACTGACTGATGGTCAGTCGGAGCGTACAATTCAGATATTGGAGGACATGCTCAGGGCATGTGTGATTGACTTTGGAGGCCAGTGGGACTAGTTCTTGCCTTTGGCCGAGTTTGCGTATAATAATAGTTATCAGTCCAGCATCGAGATGGCTCCATTTGAGGCTTTATATGGTCGGCGATGTCGTTACCCTATCGGGTGGTTTAAGCCTGGTAAGGCTACGTTATATGGTACGGACCTAGTGAGAGATGCCTTGGAGAAGGGGAAGTTGATTCAGGAGAGGCTTCGCACAACACAGTCAAGACAGAAGAGTTGCGCGGATCAAAGGACACGAGATGTGTCATTCATGGAGGGAGATAAGGTTTTGCTGATGAAAGGTATTATGAGATTCGGGAAGAAGGGCAAGCTGAGCCCGAGGTTCATAGGTCCTTTCGAGATATTGAGGGGAGTTGGAGAGGTTGCTTATGAGCTTGCCTTACCTCCCAGCTTATCAGGAGTCCATCCGGTATTCCATGTATCCATGCTCCGGAAATATCACGTTGAATTCTCTCATGTTGTTGATTTCAGTACTATTTAGTTGGATGAGAGACTGGTCTACGAGAAGGAGCCAGTTGCTATTGTTGATAGACAAGATCGCCAGTTGAGATCCAAAAGAGTTTCTGCCGTAAAGGTCCAGTGGAGGGGCCAACCGGTCGAGGAGGCGACTTGGGAGTCCGAGGAGGACATGCGGAGCAGATATCCACACTTATTTGACACTTCAGGTATGATTCTAGACCCATTCAAGGACGAACGTTTGTTTAAGAGGTGGAGAATGTAAGACCCAACCGGTCATTTTGCGTATTCGGAATCCGTTCCCCTAAATAAGACTTCCCATAGAGGCTTATAGTGATTTATGACTTGCAGGGACGGGCGGTTCAGGATTCGGAAGTGTTTAGGATGGTATAGGAACACGTAGTTCCTTAAGGTTGGCTTTTAAGGCCAAGTTTGACTTCGGTCAACATTTTGAGCAAACGACCTCGGAATCGAGTTTCGACGATTCCAGTAGCTTCAAACGATGATTTCGGACTTGTACGTATGTCCGTAATGGGTTTTGGATGACCCGGAAGCGTTTCGACGCAAAATAGCGAAATAGAGTTTCCTTAAGTTGATAATTTGGTTTGGAACGTGTTTTTGTGTTATCAAGATCCGAACGGAATTTCGAGATCGGGAATAGTTCCGTTATGTCCTTTATGACTTGCTTGCAAAATTTGGTGTCATCCCGAGTAGTATAGGTCAGTTCGGCACATTGAAACCGAATTCAAGAACTTAGAAATTCTTATGTTTCATTCTAGGGGTTTTGAGGGGTGATTATGAGTTTTAGCATTATTTTGGGTGTTACAAAGGCTCGAGCGAGTCCGTAATATGATTTAGGACTTGTTGGTATAATTGCGCGGGGGCTCGGGTGGGCCCAGGTGCCTCCCGGACACCAAACGAAGCCTAAACCCAACAACTTCAGCTGCTGGTGCACCAGATCTGGTGTGACCGCAGGTGCGGTTGCCCAGGTCTCAGGTGCGAGACCGCCCCTGCGGTCAAGGCTCCGCAGGTGCGACCCCCAGGGGAGATGGTCCAAACCGCAGGTGCGGACCTCCTTCCGCAAGCGTGGACCCGCTAGTGCAGGACTTCCTCCGCTGGTGCAGGACTTCCTCCGCAGGTGCGGCCACAGGCCTCCTAGGCCACTTCCGCAGGTGCGACCTTTGGCTCGCAGGTGCGAGACCGCAAGTGCGGTCCTCGAGCCGCAGGTGCGAGATCAATGAAGGAAGTGATCTCATTTAATACGGGATTTGGCCATTTTACACCATTTCTTCTCCTCCATTGGCAATTTTGAGAGCTTTCAAGAGGGTATTCGGCCTAGCTACTAAGAGGTAAGTAATTCCCATTTAAATGTTAGATTAATGCACCAAAACTTAGGTACAGTAACATCTAATTAGTGGAAATCAAAGGGATTAGAGTGAAAACCTAGGGTTGATGAACTTTAGGGAATTTCACCACTTTTTTACCATGAAATCATACAAAAACTATAAATTAACGATCCTTAGGCTATGGGTGAGTGTTATCTTCGAAAATTTCCGGAATCCGAGCATGTGGGCCGGGGGTGTATTTTGGGATTTCTTGAAGAATAGTGAATTTACTAAATAAGTAGGAGAATTTTCATACTTCGAGCATGCATTGACATATTTATATATCATTTGACTAGTTTCGAGTCCTCGGGTGTAAAGTTTGGAGTTTCGGGCGCGTTCTTGACCCGGGAAGTAGATTCTACGCGAGGTGAGTCTCCTTTCCAACCTTGTAAGAGGGAATTGTCCCCATAGGTAAATGTAAATGATAGAATTATCCTTATTTGTGAGGGTTACGCACGCGCAAAGTGATGAGAGTCCGTGCGTAGCTACTACTATTTTATTTCGGGTAGAATTTAGGATTTCACAAGCATGCCTTTATGTGCCTTACCTGTACCTTTAAATGTGTTTCTAGTTGCTTATTATCTTTGAGGTTGATATGAGGATATTAGGAAGTTATGTGTAAGTTTAAGTGTTTAAATCTCTGATTTCAAGTATAATCCATGATAAATTCCTGAAGTTCCTGATGATTCTGTGTATGTCTACGAGCACCCGTGTCGTATGTATGATTCGCGAGCGGGGTAGCCCTATATTTATGTCAACCGCATCGCATGATCGATTCGCGAGCGGGGTAATGGATGCATCTATGGTTCGTGCCGCTTGACCCTCGGCAATGCACATTTATTTTCGCGTCGCTTCGGCCGTACGCTTCGGCATATTATGTGCTATGCATTTGACTGAGAGTCTTATTGTTATTATCAAATCAATTGTTCTTTGTGGAAGGGGACTGGGGACTTTTATTGATATTATTATTTGACACTTGTGGGTAGATTTTAGTTCACATACTTGATATTCCATGTCTACTTGTGGCTACTACTTATACTTCTGAGAGGTTAGCTCAGATCTACATTCAGAAGATAGCCCGGTTGCACGGTGTGCCGGTGTCCATTATATCAGACCGAGGTTCTCAGTTCACCTAGCACTTCTGGAGAGCATTGCATAGAGAGATAGACACTCAGATAGACCTCAGCACAGCATTTCATCCACTGCTTGATGGTCAGTCGGAGCGTACAATTCAGATATTGGAGGACATGCTCAGGGCATGTGTGATTGACTTTGGAGGCCAGTGGGACCAGTTCTTGCCTTTGGCCGAGTTTGCGTATAATAATAGTTATCAGTCCAGCATCGAGATGGCTCCATTTGAGGCTTTATATGGTCAGCGATGTCGTTACCCTATCGGGTGGTTTAATCCTGGTAAGGCTACGTTATATGGTACGTACCTAGTGAGAGATGCCTTGGAGAAGGGGAAGTTGATTCAGGAGAGGCTTCGCACAACACAGTCCAGACAGAAGAGTTGCGCGGATCAAAGGACACGAGATGTGTCATTCATGGAGGGAGATAAGGTTTTGCTGATGAAAGGTATTATGAGATTCGGGAAGAAGGGCAAGCTGAGGCCGAGGTTCATAGGTCCTTTCGAGATATTGAGGGGAGTTGGAGAGGTTGCTTATGAGCTTGCCTTACCCCCAGCTTATCAGGAGTCCATCCGGTATTCCATGTATCCATGCTCCGAAAATATCACGCTGACTTCTCTCACGTTGTTGATTTCAGTACTATTCAGTTTGATGAGAGACTGGGCTACGAGGAGGAGCTAGTTGCTGTTGTTGATAGACAGGATCGCCAGTTGAGATCCAAGAGAGTTTCTGCCGTAAAGGTCCAGTGGAGGGGCGAACCGGTCGAGGAGGCAACTTGGGAGTCCGAGGAGGACATGCGGAGCAGATATCCACACTTATTTAGCACTTCAGGTATGATTCTAGACCCGTTCGAGGACGAACGTTTGTTTAAGAGGTGGAGAATGTAAGACCCAACCGGTCATTTTGCGTATTCGGAACCCGTTCCCCTAAATTAGACTTCCCATATAGGCTTATAGTGATTTATGACTTGCGGGGACGGGCGGTTCAGGATTCGGAAGTGTTTAGGATGGTATAGGAACACGTAGTTCCTTAAGGTTGGCTTTTAAGGCCAAGTTTGACTTCGGTCAACATTTTGAGCAAACGACCTCGGAATCGAGTTTCGACGATTCCAGTAGCTTCGTACGATGATTTCGGACTTGTACGTATGTCCGTAATGGGTTTTGGATGACCCGGGAGTGTTTCGACGCCAAATAGCGAAATAGAGTTTCCTTAAGTTCATAATTTGGTTTGGGACGTGTTTTTGTGTTATCAAGATCCAAACGGAATTTCGAGATCGGGAATAGTTCTGTTATGTCCTTTATGACTTGCTTGCAAAATTTGGTGTCATCCCGAGTAGTATAGGCCGGTTCGGCTCATTGAAACCGAATTCAAGAACATAGAAATTCTTATGTTTGATTCTAGGGGTTTTGAGGGGTGATTATGAGTTTTAGCGTTATTTTGGGTGTTACAAAGTCTCGAGCGAGTCCGTAATATGATTTAGGACTTGTTGGTATAATTGCGCGGGGGCTCGGGTGGGCCCAGGTGCCTCCCGGACACCAAACGAAGCCTAAACCCAGCAGCTTTAGCTGCTGGTGCACCAGATCTGGTGTGACCGCAGGTGCGGTTGCCCAGGTCGCAGGTGCGACCCCCAGGGGAGATGGTCCAAACCGCAGGTGCGGACCTCCTTTCGCAGGCGTGGACCCGCTGGTGCAGGACTTCCTCCGCAGGTGCGGCCCCAGGCCTCCTAAGCCACTTCCGCAGGTGCGACCTTTGGCTCGCAGGTGCGAGACCGCAAGTGCGGTCCTCGAGCCGCAGGTGCGAGATCACTGAAGGAAGTGATCTCATTTAATACAGGATTTGGCCATTTTACACCATTTCTTCTCCTCCATTTGGCGATCTTGAGAGCTTTCAAGAGGGTATTCGGCCTAGCTACTAAGAGGTAATTAATTCCCATTTAAATGTTAGATTAATGCACCAAAACTTAGGTACATTAACATCTAATTAGTGGAAATTAAAGGGATTAGAGTGAAAACCTAGGGTTGATAAACTTTAGGGAATTTCACCACTTTTCTACCATGAAATCATACAAAAACTATAAATTAATGATCCTTAGGCTATGGGTGAGTGTTATCTTCGAAAATTTTCGGAATCCGAGCATGTGGGCCCGGGGGTGTATTTTGGGATTTCTTGAAGAATAGTGAATTTACTAAATAAGTAGGAGAATTTTCATACTTCGAGCATGCATTGACATATTTATATATCATTTGACTAGTTTCGAGTCCTCGGGTGTAAAGTTTGGAGTTTCGGGCGCGTTCTTGACCCGGGAAGTAGATTCTACGCGAGGTGAGTCTCCTTTCCAACCTTGTAAGAGGGAATTGTCCCCATAGGTAAATGTAAATGATAGAATTATCCTTATTTGTGGGGGTTACGCACGCTCAAAGTGATGAGAGTCCGTGCGTAGCTACTACTATGTTATGTCGGGTAGAATTTAGGATTTCACAAGCATGCCTTTATGTGCCTTACCTGTACCTTTACATGTGTTTCTAGTTGCTTATTATCTTTGAGGTTGATATGAGGATATTAGGAAGTTATGTGTAAGTTTAATTGTTTAAATCTCTGATTTCAAGTATAATCCATGATAAATTCCTGAAGTTCCTGATGATTCTGTGTATGTCTACGAGCACCCGTGTCGTATGTATGATTCGCGAGCGGGGTAGCCCTATATTTATGTCAACCGCGTCGCATGATCGTTTCACGAGCGGGGTAATGGATGCATCTATGGTTCGTGCCGCTCGACCCTCGGCAATGCACATTTATTTTCGCGTCGCTTTGGCCGTACGCTTCGGCATATTATGTGCTATGCATTTGACTGAGAGTCTTATTGTTATTATCAAATCAATTGTTCTTTGTGGAAGGGGACTGGGGACTTTTATTGATATTATTATTTGACACTTGTGGGTAGATTTTAGTTCACATACTTGATATTCCCTGTCTACTTGATTGCCATTATTTTTAATCCTGTCTAGATTTATTTAATTATACTAGTGCTAATGACCTTAGTGAGTAATAGGTCCACCTCTCGTCACTACTTCTTCGAGTTTAGATGTGATACTCACTGGGTACATATTTGTTTATATGTACTTATGTTACACTTCTGTACTTAATTGTACAGGTTCTGAGGCTGTTGCACCTGGTCACTATTCCGGTGTCCGTCATTGAGAGTACTATCTGGATTAGACTGCATGGTGAGCTGCTCTTCCTGGCGTTCCTCAGCAGCACTGTGGAGTTTCTGTTATTTTTGGATATTTCTGTCTACCCCTTTCAGACAGTTGTACATTTGTTTTGTCTATTTGTATATTCCACTAGTCGCCTGTGGACTTGTGACACTAGGTCTTGGCACACGTAGTTGACTCGCTAGTATCTTGTTACTCTGTTTATGCTGGCAAACGATTTTTGAGCTACTTTAAGATCAATTTGTCTCACTTCCTCACTTTCATTAAAGGACTTCTTAAATTAAAACTAGACAAGTATTGGAACATCTCATTAATTTAAGTGATCTCGTTAGAAAACTAGTGTTGGCTTGCCTGACTCCGGTGTTGGGCGCCATCATGACCTGAATTGGAAATTGGGTCGTGACAATTATTCTTTTCCCAGCATGCTATATGCCCACCTTGTGTTAATTAATGAACTTTGTCAAATCTAGGCGATGTGTATCCTTGCTTGAAGTGGTTGTGATCCTGTTTCTGTCTACTGTGTGATTGCTGGGGTCTTTGTTTGAATTCAAATTACTGCAATGACTCTGTTTATTCCTATTTTACTCCTAAAAAAAACCCAAACCATTTTTTCTAAAATTGTCCCCTATCTTTATATACTATTTTCAACTCCCACTCTTAGACACTTAGGGTCCTGCCCCTCCAGTGTGAGCACTGCCTAGGAGTCCATGAGATTCCTTCGAACTCTGACACACTGGGGCTGGCTCTTCCAAATTTTGTTCACAAAAACTATTTTCTTTAAAGGGTTTCTGGTGTGAGCATTGTCCGGGGTCCCTGACGCCCTTGGGAACTTTGACACACCTGAATACCATTTTGGGTATTAGGAGATACTGGCACACTGCAGACTTGGTTGAAGGCCTGGTTTTCCAGGTTTACTTTTGGGCCTATCCAGGCTCCCTATAGTATAGACATGTTCATTCTGTAATTCATTTTATATCTGGTCTATAATAATAATTCTTTTAAAAATAGATATTTGGTATATTAGTAAAACTGGGAGGGACTTTTATATATAATTTTGTGGGGATGTGGTAGAAACCATGCCTATAGGACTGTTGTGGTAGTATTTATTTTCATTAGAAATCATGTCCATAGGGTTTATCTAACTATGTTGAATTTGCATCTTCGAAATTCTGTTTCTAGGCCATTGAACAGTTCTACATTAATCATGTTCTTCAATATGCATATGTGCACTAGAAATCATGTCCCTAGGAATTCCCTTGTTGAATTTGCTTGAAAAATGGCTAATAACTTTATTCGCCTAGATCCATGCTCATAGGAAAATATGTATAAAATCAGTATCATCGCTTAGTCATCATGCCTATAGGAAAATATGCATAAAACCAGTTTCATCACTTAACCATCATGCCTATGTAATAGCCCGACCGGTCATTTTGAGCTCTAGCGTGTTGTTCAGCGGTTTGAGGCCCTGAGTAGCTTCACTTCAGGTATTATGACTTGCATGCGTGTTCGAAATTGAATTTCGGGAAGTTCATAGTTGATTTAGAAAGAAAATTCTCATTTCGGGAGCTTTAAGTTGGAAGAATTGACTAAAGTGTGACTTTTGAGCAAACGACCTCGGAATCGGGACTTGAAAATTCCAATAAATTCGCTTGATGATTTTGACTTGGGCTTATGTATGGATCGGGGTTTGGATGACTCGGGAGCGTTTCGACGCCTATTAAGGAAGTTGACATTTTGGAAGAATTTCATAAATTTGGGTTGAGATGTATTTCAATGTTATCGATATCCGTTTGGAATTCTGAGTCTGGGAATAGATCTGTATAGTGATTTTGGTATTGGGAGTGTGTTCGGAAGTAGAATTGGAGGTTCGTAGGTCATTTCAGGGTCATTTGACGAAATTTATAAAATAGAAGATTTTTAGAAAGTTAAACCGAGAGTTTGACTTTTTGATTTCGGGGACAAAATCCGATTCTGAAAATTTAAACAGATCCATTATGTCATTTAAGACTGGCGTGCAAAATTTGAAGTCATTCCGGATGGATTTGATACGTTTTGGCGCAAAATATAAAAGTTTGAAGATTTGAAAACTCATAATTCGATTCGATGCGCGATTCGTAATTTAGGAATTGTTTGACGTTGTTTGATGCCTCGAATAAGTTCGTATTTTATTTTGAGACATGCTGGTGTAATTGGTTAAGGTACCGAGGGCCTCGGGTGAATTTCAGAAGGTTAACGGAATGAATTTCGGACAGAAAAAGCTGTTGGAAAGTTTCTGCTGCAAAAAGCTGTTTTGGACAGCAACTGGTGCATATTTAGAAGCTTACAAATCAAAATTTATAAGGAATCGGAAAATTGTTGAAAGATGAAAGTTGTAGCACATTGATTCTAGTTTCCATAAAGCTAAACTATTCATCATTTGGACATTTGTACATAAAGTTATGATTGATTGAATGAAGGATGGTAAAGCAATTTCGCCAAAAATTGCTGATGCATGGAACCGATTTTTGGATGCTTATATCTCGAAATATATATAGATCTATATGGTATACATCTAATCAAATGAAAGATCTTTGAGTCTATTTTCTATATCTTCAAACCGTTTGTCATTTGGAGTTTTCTACAAGGAGTTATGGGCATTTTAATAAAAGGTGTCCAACAAGGGAAAACTTGTAATAGGAGGTACAACCTGCACAGCGCAAGGTATAACTCGATGAAGCACCAGTGCCTATATAAGGGAGTCACGGGCAACAACTTCTTTGAGGATTTTCTTGAGCTAGGGATTGGTTCTTTCATGGTGGATTTGACCTTCGGGACTACTTAACAATACAAGGTGAGTTTTATTAGATATTTTAAGTTAATAACATCCTATTAACACTAATATTAACATCATTCAATCTTTGAAATCCCTAGAAATCTTTCAAGTTGTTAAAGAACACTAAATTTCCCAAACATTAGATTTTTAAAGAAAAGCTTCAAGAAGGCAATACTAATGCTTTAAGCTCATTTCTTATGAGTCGGTGAGAGTAATTCTAATATTTGTTTCAAGTTGTTATGGTTGGATAATTGATTTCATAAACCATAGTTCATGGCATGAATAGTGTTCTTGAGAAAATGAAGGAGAGATAAATAATATTTTTAGAAATAAAATTAAAGGATGCAATGAACCTATGGAATCATTTTCTAGCTTAACTAGAAGTGTTCAACTAAGTAATTACCAAATTGAATATTTTGGAAATGTTGGTTAAGGAAGACGATGAATAGTAACTTGGCGGTGTTGGAGAGTTAATGTAGTATCATTGATGACTTCAAATAGATATTAAATAATAAGAGTGGAGTTGAATATGTTAGTAAGTGAACCTATTAGACAATTTGAGTTGGAGGCTTATAGCCAAATTGTGAGCCATAAACGGATATTGATAAATATTTTTGAGTCATATTTTAATTGTAATTGAGATTGTGATTGTAGATATCAATTTGTTGGTGGCCTATGAGCATTTTACTCAATGTTACGATGTCGGAGGAGGATTAGAAGCTTGTGAGTGTTAATAAAGCGAAAGCTAATTTTGGAGCATTGGCCATCGGTCGAGTTGTTAGAAAGGATTGGGAGCCGACTATGAAACTCCGGAGCAAGGTAAGTCTCATTTCTAACCTTGTAAGAGGGAATTGCCCCCATATGTGAAATAATTATTATGCGCCACTACTTGTGGGGGGCTACACACGCACGAGGTGAAGATAGTCCATGCGTAACTACTATTATGCTTGTGTCTGGGTAGTCTAGGACCCACGAGCATGCTTTACTTGACGTATTTGTAATTTTACTGATACAATTAGACTACTTAATATTATCGAATTAGTAAATGAATATCTAAGAAGGTTAAACTTCATTTTGTTAATCATCTAAAAAGAGGATTGATCTTTCCTTGGATAAATGTTCCCTGATGAATTCCTGATTTACTGTTTGAATGTTATATATGAGTACCTGTGTTGCATGTATGATTCGCGAGCGGGGTAACTCTATTATTTATATATGACCACGTCGCATGTATGATTCGCGAGCGGGAACCGTGTCGCACGTATGATTCGCGAGCGGGGTAATAGATGCATCTATGGTTCGCGCCGTTCGACCCTCCGGCAGTGCACATTTTATTATTTATGTTGGATCGGGCCATATGACCTCAGAATTATTTGTGCATGCTATTTGCTTGGTACTTTATGTGACTTCGAACTGCTTAAATTCCTTGAAATATAAATTGTCAACTGAAATGACGGAAAATCAAAATTATATTTATGAAAGAAGCTGTCACTTTCTGTTGTTATTTGTTATTTAATCATGACATCCACGCTTAACGTCACATTTAATTATATTAGCTTGACCACTAGCCAGTGTCGAAGTCGACCTCTCGTCACTACCTCTTCGAGGTTAGACGGAATACTTACTGGGTACGCGTTGTTTTCGTACTCATACTACACTTGCTGTACATTTTGATGTACAGGTACATATATGGATAGTGTCTTTGTGAGCGCATCAGTGTGGTTGATACAGGGACTTAGGTGAGCTGCACCTTATGAGATGACCCGCAACCAACAAAGTCTCCTTCAGAGTACTTGTATCTTTCTTTCTGTCCAAATTTGTATTCCAAACAGTTGTTGTATTTTATTTTACTTCCTAGTAAATGCTCATGCACTTGTGACACTGAGTTCTGGGATGATTACGGGATGTTTAGTATTGAAATTTGAAACCATTAACATTATTTAAAAAAAAAAGTTTATTTGTTACTAGTTAAATTTGAAAGAAATTTATGTTTTCAGGAGCACTAAAATGAGAATTTAAATTACTATTTAGTGTTTTCTTGCCTAACAATGGTGTCAGGCGCCATCACGACCCTTTTATAGGATTTTGTGTCGTGACAACCTATAAGTATAAAACAGTTCCAACACTTAGGTATCATGATTGTAGAGATAAACATGTAAAAAATCAATTTCTGTGTTTACATATCCTGAAGTAATTCTTTTGATCATTCTCAGCACATAGACATCATGCCTATAGGGTCTAAACAGATAAAATATGCATGTTAAAAAAATCAATCAGTGATTTATAATTGGTCCTGATTAATGTTTAGATGAAATGTCTATAGGATAATGCTGATCCACACCTAGGCAAGCCTGTAGGTCAACTAAAATTTTGAAGTTTAAAACTGTGTTTTGTGTGGCTGCTTATAAACTGCCCAGATTCAGTAGGTCATTAAATTAGTAGGCAAACTGATTAGGTATTCACTGCCTCGCCTTAATGACTGCATATTCTGCTTTGTGCTCATCTAGATATCATGGTATAGGACCTTTAAATCGTTTAAAACTGTTTGTTTGAGGCGTGCAGTTGTTTGTTTATTTGTAGAGGTAAATGTGATCCCCCTAATTGCTCCACTTTATGTGACAGTCCTACCTGTTTTGTTTGACGACTATTTTTCTCTTTTTAAGCACCATAGATGAGTCTAGAACCACCTTGATAGAGGTCCTAAGAACCTCTAGGACCACAGGTAAGGGACGGGTAATGCACGCGTAGGGTACATATTTGATGCTATTAGAACGCTTAGATAATAATTAAGGGGAGGGTAATTGGGTAGTAAAGGATATAATGACCTGCACGCTAATACTACGCGTAACACCTCTATTTGAGGAAAGTTTACCGGATATTGCACATAAGTGATCCTATAGGCTAATAAACCTAGGACCCCTTTATTCCCTTTTTAAAATAATCTTCATTTGTTCAAATTGCTTTATGACTAATTCTGTAACGACCTGACCGACCGTTTTGCGTATTAGGACCCCGTTCCCCCAAATGAGACTTCCCATAGCGGCTTCGTGTGATTTATGACTTGCGGGGACAGGTGGTTCGGGATTTTGGAGTGTTTAGAGTGCTATAGGAACACTTGGTTCCTTATGGGTGGCCTTTTGGCCAAGTTTGACTTCGGTCAACATATTTAGCGAACAACCTCGGAATTGAGTTCCGACAGTTCCATTAGCTTTGTATGATGATTTCGGACTTGGGCGTATGTGCGGAATGGGTTTTCGATGACCCAGGAGCATTTCAGCGCCCAATATAGAAATAAGAATTTCCTTAAATTTGAAATTTTGTTTGGAACGTGATTTTATGTTATCGAGGTCTGAACAGAATTTCGAGACCGACAATAGTTCCGTTATGTCATTTATGACTTGCCTGCAAAATTTGGTGTCATTCCGAGTATTATAGGCCGGTCCGGCGCATTGTTATATGAATCAAGAACTTGAAGTTCCTAAGTTATGATTCTAGGGGTTTGGGGTGTGATTTTGAGTTTTAGCGTTGTTTTGAGTGTTTCTAAGGCTCAAGCGAGTTCGTATTGTTATTTGGGACTTGTTGGTATATTTGAACGGGGGCTCGGGTGGGCCCAGGTGCTTCTCGGGCACCAAACAGGGCTAAAAACCAGCTAATGCATTTGCTGGTGCACCTGATCTGGTGTGACCGCAGGTGCGGTTGCCCAGTCGCAGGTGCGGGACCGCTCCTGCGGTCCCAAGCATCGCAGGTGCGGCCCCAGGTGAGGCCCTCCTTTCTCGCAGGTACGGACAAAGGTCCGCAGGAGCGGAGCCGCAGGTGCAGTCTCCCCTCCGCAGGTGCGACCCCAACCCCACTCGTCCAGCTCCGCAGGTGCAAGCTTTCGCTCGCAGGCGCGATACCGCAGGTGCGGTCCTCGAGCCGTAGGTGCGGAATCACTGTAGGCTATGTAGTGTGTTCATTAAATACGGGAGTCTTCACTTTCTTTGTCATTTTTCCTCCATTGTAAGACCTTGAGGGCTTTGAATAAGGACTCCACGACCAACCACTGTAAGGTAAGTTAATCTCACCCTAAAGTTAGTTTATTCATGAATTACTAGTTAAATTTACTACTAAATTAGTGGAAAACAAAGATTTGGGTAGTAACTTAGGGTTCTTCAGGAATTTGATGAATTACTCATTTATTGCTATGAGTTCAAGTAGAAATCGTATATTAACGATCCTTAGGCTATGGGTGAGTGATCCCTTCGAGAATTTTTGGAATTCGAGCGTGCGGGCACGGGGTTGAATTTTGGGAATTCTTCAAGAATGTTGAAATTATTGAATAAATAGGATAATTTCCCTACTTTGAACATGAATTGAAATACTTGTACAATATTTGGCTAGTTGCGAGTCCTCGGGTGTAGAGTTCGGAGTTTCGGGCGTATCCTTGGTCCGAGAGGTGGATTCGACACGAGGTGAGTCTCCTTTCTAACCTCGTAAGAGGGAATTGTCCCCATAGGTGTTCTATATGCTGTGTTTAATTGCTTGGGGGCTACGTGCGTACAAAGTGACAAGAGTCTACACGTAGCGACTATTATGTCATGTCGGGTAGCTTTAGGGCTCACAAGCATGCTTTTATGTGCCTTATATGTATCTTTAGGCGTACTTTGAGTTGCTTATTACTCTTGAACTAGCTTGAAAATGGTGGAAGGTTGCATCCGAACTCCCAGTTAGTTAATCCATGTCACAAGTGTAGTCTCTAATGAACTTATTGATAAATTCGGTATATATATATATATATATATATATGTGTGTGTGTGTGTGTGTGTGTGTGTCAGCACCCGATTCGCAGATATGATTCGCGAGCAAGGGAAGCTTTATGATAATTCTATATAAATATACTAGCACCCGAGTCGCATGTATGATTCGCAAACGGGGGAAGCTTTACGACCAAACAGTACTTAGATGTCTCCCTTACGACTCCGGCCGGTTGTCTTATTCCCGTGTACGATGACTATTTGGTACTGTTTCATGGATATTGGCTTGATAGATATTTGGGGGGAAAGGAAAGTGGACATTGTTATTTATTTTCAGTAGTTACCTAGATTTCTGTGCTTGATACGCATTTGCTGCTCACTGTCTTACATGCCTACTGTATTTCGTTATATCCTGTCATATATTATACTGTTGGACCTTAGTGAGTGTCAAGTCGACCTCTCGTCACTACTTCTTCGATATTAGACGAGATACTCACTGGGTACATATTTATTTATGTACTCATGCTGCACTTCCGTACTTAAATGTACAGGTTCTGAGGCTGGTGCATCTGGTTATCAGACCGGAGCTAGATATTGACTGTAGCAGACCTGACTTCACAGTGAGCTGCTTCTCCTGGCGATCCTCAAGCAGCACCATGGAGTTCCTTTTGCTTATGTTCCCGTCTATTTATTTCAGACAGTGGGATTGTATATTCTATCTTTTGTATATCCAGTTAGTATGCCCGTGATACTCGTGACACTAGTTCCTGGCACACCCGTAGTATTTGTGTAGATTATGTCCGTGCACACATACATATTTTGGACTTACACCTCATTATGGCTGCTTTTGTTTAAAACTGGTTGATTAGCCCTAATCATTTAATAACCTAAGCTTTGTAACTTAGTATATATAAGATATGTTTAAGACAAATGAGAAGGAACCGTAGTAGTTTAATGTTGGCTTGCCTGACCCCGCTGTTGGGCGCCATCACGACCTGAGTTAGGATTTTGGGTCGTGACAACATGGTATTAGAGCTCTAGGTTCACTTAAGTCTCACGAGTCACGGGCAGGCCCAGTAGAGTCTTGCGGATCGGTACGGAGACGTCTGTACTTATCTTCAGGAGGCTATAGGGTGTTAGGAAACCTTTCTTTATTCATATTCTATCGTGCAATCGATGATGTACTCAAACTCATTCTTCTATTCTCTCACAGATGGTGAGGACGCGCGCATCCGATGTTCCTGATCTGGGAGATGCCGCTACCCCCGCCGCCCGAGGTCGTGGTAGAGGCAGGGGGATGGCACCGGCCCGAGGTAGGGGACGAGTGCGTCCCAGAGCTATCCCAGTTTCACCACCAGGGGACCCTATCATAGAGGGGCTGGACGAGGTGCCCCCAGTAGCTCCTACTCTAGTGGACTTCATGACGGCGCCAGGCTTCCAGGAGGTCATGAGCCGTATGATGAGATTCATGGACACCATGTCCCAGGCTGGTTTATTTCCAGCAGATCCTGCCACTTCTCAGGCGGGAGGGGGAGACCAGACCCCTACCACCCAGGCCGCTGGTCAGACAGCAGCAGTACATCATACCCCGGGTACACTGCCCGTGGGTGAGGTCCAGCCTGTAGCAGCAACACCTGAGCCTAGACCAGCTGCGGATGGCGATCAGTAGAAGATGTTGGACAGATGGACCCGATTGCTCCCTCTAGTCTTTAGGGGTGAGAAGAGTGAGGATGCCCAGGACTTCATTGATAGGTGCAGGGATAGACTGCACAACATGTGGATCCTAGCGTCCCATGGAGTGGATTTCACCACATTTCAGTTAGAGGGCAGAGCTCGCAGATTGTGGCAGTCCTATATACTCAGCAGGCCAACAGATTCTCCTCCTGTCACTTAGGAGCAGTTCACGCAGATGTTATTGGACAGATATATTCCACCCTCTGAGAGGGAAGAGCTGCGACGTCAGTTTGAGAAGCTAGAGCAAGGGCAGATGTCAGTGACAGATTATGAGGCCAGATTTTCAGAGCTGTCATGCCATGCACTTATGATACTATCTACAGATGCTGAGAGAGTGCGAAGATTCGTGGCTGGGTTGCATCCAGGTATTAGAGCCACCATGGCCCGAGAGGTGGAGATGGGTACTCCTTATCAGCTCGTGGTAGAGATTGCTCACAGGATCGAGGGTTATCGGTCGAGGAGCAGGGAGCAGGGTCAGCAGGACAAGAGGGCTAGGTTCTCTGGAGATTTCAAGGATGCCCCAGCTAGGAGAAGAGGTCAGTTTGGGGGTGGTCAGCCCAGTAGGCCTTCATATTCAGCACCTCCACTACCTCCTCGAGGTGTTGCAGTGAGGCCTCAATTCAGCGCGCCAGAGCGCTCCTACCGTCCCCCAGCTATTCATAGTTCACCCAGTGGTTACTCCAGTCGCCAGAGATCCTCCAGTTCTTATTTCAGTTCTATGCCAGAGGGTTCACATCGCTCTCCGGCTATTCAGGATTCTCCTTCTTTGGGACAACAGGATATGCCACCTATGAGATGTTACGAGTACGGGGATTTAGGCCATGTGAGGAGGGCGTGTCCCAGGTTTCGGGGCAAGACAGTGCAGCAGGGTTATCAGCCTATGAGTTCAGCACTAGCAGTCCGGCCACCTAGAGGTGGAGGACAGGTCCGCAGGGGTCGTCCCAGAGGGGGAGGCCAGTTAGGAGGGGGTCAGTTAGCTCCTGTTCACTCTGGGGGAGCTCAGGCTTTAGGTTCTCCAGCAAGGTTTTATGCTATTCCGTCCAGATCAGATGAAGTGGCCTTAGAAGCCGTGATCACAGGTATTATCTTAGTATGTGTTAGAGAGGCTTCAGTATTATTTGATCCAGGATCCACTTATTCGTATGTTTCGGCCCTATTTTCTCATTTTATGGATGTTCCTCGTGAGTCTTTGGGGTCTCCTATATATGTGTCCACCCTTGTGGGCAATTCTGTGGTTGTAGACCGGGTCCATCGGTCTTGTGTGATTACCTTTTGTGGGTTCGATACCAGAGCGAACCTTTTATTGCTCGACATGGTTGATTTCGAGGTTATTCTAGGCATGGATTGGCTATCCCCTTATCATGCCATACTGGATTACCATGCCAAGACAGTTACGTTAGCCATGCCTGAGTCGCCTAGGCTGGAGTGGAGGGGTTCCTCAGTTAGTGCATCCAGCTGGGTCATTTCCTTCATGAAGGCTCGGCGTATGGTCGAGAAGGGTTGTTTGGCTTACCTTGCTTATGTGCGGGACACCACCGCCGAGTTCCCGACTATTGATTCAGTGCTAGTTGTTCGAGAGTTTGCCGATGTATTTCCTTCAGACCTTCCAGGCATGCCTCCAGATCGAGACATTGATTTCTACATTGATTTACACAGCCTATTTCCATTCCCCCGTACCGTATGGCTCCCAAGGAGTTGAAGGAGCAGCTTGAAGAGTTGTTGGCTAAGGGGTTCATCAGGCCGAGTGTATCGCCATGGGGTGCTCCAGTTCTATTTGTGAAGAAAAAGGATGGGTCTATGCGAATGTGTATTGATTACCGCCAGTTGGATAAGGTGACCATTAAGAACAAGTATCCTCTGCCGCGCATCGATGATTTGTTTGACCAGTTGCAGGGTGCTCGCGTGTTTTCTAAGATTGATTTTAGATCGGGTTATCATCAGTTGAAGATTCGGGCCTTAGATGGAAGACTGCATTTTGTACCAGATATGGTCATTATGAGTTCCTGGTGATGTCCTTTGGCTTGACTAATTCTCCAGAAGCATTCATGGACTTGATGAATAGGGTGTTCATGCCGTATATTGATTCCTTCATCATTGTCTTCATTGATGACATCTTGATCTATTCGCGGAGCCTGGGTGGCATGAGCAGCATTTGAGAGTTGTGCTCCAGACCTTGCGGGAATAAAATATATATGCTAAGTTCTCCAAGTGTGAGTTCTGGTTAGATTCCGTGGCATTCTTGGGGTATGTGGTATCCAGAGAGGGTATCAAGGTTGATCCTCAGAAGATTGAGGCAGTTCAGAGTTGGACGCGTCCTACTTCAGCTACAGAGATCAGGAGATTTTTGGGCCTAGCAGGCTATTATCGCCGATTTGTGGAAGGGTTCTCTTCTATTGCAGCTCCATTGACTAGATTGACTCAGAAGAATTCCTCGTTTCTATGGTCCGACGAGTGTGAGGCGAGCTTTCAAAAGCTCAAGTCAACATTGACCTCAGCACCAGTTCTGACATTGCCTTCTAGTTCTGGGATGTATACTGTGTATTGCGACACTTCATGCGTTGGGTTGAGATGTGTGTTGATGCAGGACGGGAGAGTTATTGCTTATGCTTCACGCCAGCTGAAGGTTCATGAGAAGAATTACCCTGTGCACAACTTGGAGTTGGCGGCGATTGTTCATGCTTTGAAGATTTGGAGGCACTACTTGTATGGAGTGTCTTGTGAGGTTTATACAGACCACCGCAGTTTGCAACACTTGTTCAAGCAGTGGGATCTTAATTTGAGGCAGCGCAGGTGGCTTGAGTTGTTGAAGGACTATGATATCACCATTCTTTATCATCCGGGCAAGGCGAATGTGGTAGCGGATGCCTTGAGCAGGAGGGCAGAGAGTATGGGTAGCTTGGCCTACATTGCAGCTGAGGAGAGACCTCTAGCCTTGGACATTCAGTCCTTGGCTAGTCGCCTGGTGAGACTAGACCTTTCGGAGCCTCGTCGAGTTCAGGCACATGTAGTTTCTCAGTCTTCGCTACTGGGAGAGATTAAGGCTCGGCAGTTTGATGATCTGTGCTTAGCAGAGCTTCGGGAGTCAGTGGTCCAGGGTAGGGCCAAAGAGGTTACTATGGGCGAGGATGTTGTTCTGAGACTTTAGGGACGTTTGTGTGTTCCTAAGGTTGATGGCCTGAGGGATAGGATTCTAGCGGAGGCACACAGTTCTCGGTATTCTGTTCATCCAGGCTCGTCGAGTTCAGGCACATGTAGTTGCTCAGTCTTCGCTACTGGGAGAGATTAAGGCTCAGCAGTTCAATGATCCGTGCTTAGCAGAGCTTCGGGAGTCAGTGGTCCAGGGTAGGGCCAAGGAGGTTACTATGGGCGAGGATGTTGATCTGAGACTTCAGGGCCGTTTGTGTGTTCCTAAGGTTGATGGCCTGAGGGAAAGAATTCTAGCGTAGGCACACAGTTCTCGGTATTCTGTTCATCCAGGTGCGACAAAGATGTATCGTGATTTGAAGCAGCATTACTGGTGGAGGCGGATGAAGAAAGATATTGTGGAGTATGTGGCTAAGTGTCTTAATTGCCAACAGGTTAAGTATGGCCATCAGAGGCCAGGAGGCCTACTTCAGCAGATGCCCATTCCTGAGTGGAAGTGGAAGCGCATCACTATGGACTTTGTGGTTGGGTTGCCTCGGACGGTGCGGAAGGTTGACGCGGTTTGGGTCATTGTGGATAGATTGACCAAATCGGGGCATTTCATTCCTGTGGCTACTACTTTCACTTCTGAGAGGCTAGCCCAGATCTACATTCGGGAGATAGTCAGGTTGCACGTTGTGCCAGTGTCCATTATATCAGATCGAGGTCCTTAGTTCACCTCGCACTTTTGGAGAGCATTGCAAAGTGAGATGGGCACTCAGATAGATCTCAGCTCAGCATTTCACCCTCAGACTGATGGCCAGTCGGAGCGTACAGTTCAGATATTGGAAGATATGCTCAGGGCTTGTGTGATTGACTTCGGAGGTCAGTGGGACCAGTTCTTGCCTTTGGATGAGTTTGCGTACAATAATAGTTATCAGTCCAGCATCGAGATGGCTCCATTTGAGGCTTTGTATGGTCAGCGGTGTTGTTCTCCTACCGGGTGGTTTGAGCCTGGCGAGGCCAAGTTATATGGCACTGATATGGTGAGAGATGCTTTGGAGAGGGTGAAGTTAATTCAGGAGAGGCTCTGTAATGCTCAGTCCAGACAGAAGAGTTACGCGGACCAGAGGGCGCGTGATGTAGCATTTATGGAGAGAGATAAAGTTCTGCTGAAGGTTTTGCCGATGAAGGGCATTATGAGATTCGGGAGGAAGGGCAAGCTGAGCCCAAGATTTATAGGCCCTTTTGAGGTGTTGAAGCGAGTCATAGAGGTTGCTTATGAGCTTGCTTTACCTCCCGGTTTATTAGGAGTTCATCCGGTCTTTCACGTATCCATTCTCCGGAGGTATCACGCCGACTTCTCTCACGTGGTTGATTTCAGCACTATTCAGTTGGATGAGAAGTCGGGATACGAGGAGGAGCCAATTGCTATTATTGATAGGCAGGACCGCCAGTTGAGATCCAAGAGAGTTTATGCCGTGAAGGTCTAGTGGAGGGGCCAACCAGTTGAGGAGGCGACATGGGAGTCCGAGGAGGTTATGTGAAGCAGATATCCACATCATTTTAGCACTTCAGGTACGATTCTAGACCCGTTCGAGGACAAACGTTTGTTTAAGAGGGGGAGAATGTAACGACCCGACCGGCCGTTTTGCGTATTAGGACCTCGTTCCCCCAAATGAGACTTCCCATAGCAGCTTCGTGTGATTTATGACTTGCGGGGACGGGTGGTTCGGGATTTGGGAGTGTTTAGAGTGCTATAGGAACACTTGGTTCCTTATGGGTGGCCTTTTGTCCAAGTTTGACTTCGGTCAACATATTTAGCAAACGACCTCAGAATTGAGTTCCTACAGTTCCATTAGCTTCGTATGATGATTTCGGACTTGGGCATATGTGCGGAACGGGTTTTCGATGACCCGGGAGCATTTCGGCGACCAATATAGAAATAATAATTTCCTTAAATTTGAAATTTGGTTTGGAACGTGATTTTATGTTATCGACGTCCGAATAGAATTCGGAGACTCGGAATAGTTCCGTTATGTCATTTATGACTTGCCTGCAAAATTTGGTGTCATTACGAGTAGTATAGGTCGGTCCGACACATTGTTATAGGAATCAAGAACTTGAAGTTCTTAAGTTATTATTCTAGGAGTTTTGGGGTGTGATTTTGAGTTTTAGCATTGTCTTGAGTAATCCGAAGGATCGAGCGAGTCCGTATTATTATTTGGGACTTGTTGGTATATTTGGATGGGGGCTCGGGTGGGCCCAGGTGCCTCTCGGCCACCAAACTAGGATAAATGCTGGTGCACCTGATCTGGCGTGACCGCATGTGCGGTTTCCCAGTCGCAGGTGCGGGACCGCTCCTGCGGTCCCAAGCATCGCATGCGGCCCTAGGTGAGGCCCTCCATTCTCGCAGGTGCAGACAAAGGTTCGCAGGAGTGGAGCCGCATGTGCGGTCTCCCCTCCCCTGGTGCGACCCCAACTCCACTCGTCCAGCTCCGCAGGTGCGAGCTTTCGCTCGCAGGCGCGAGACCGCAAGTGCGGTCCTTGAGCCGCAAGTGCGGAATCACTGTAGGCCAGGTAGTGTGTTCATTAAATACAGGAGTCTTCACTTTCTTTCTCATTTTTCCTCCATTGTAAGACCTTGAGGGCTTTGAATAAGGACTCCCCGACCAACCACTGTAAGGTATGTTAATCTCACCCTAAAGTTAGTTTTAATTCATGAATTACTAGTTAAATTTACTACTAAATTAGTGGAAAACCAAGATTTGGGTAGTAACTTAGGGTTCTTCAGGAATTTGATGAACTACTCACTTATTGCTATAAATTCAAGTAGAAATCGTATATTAACAATCATTAGGCTATGGGTGAGTGATCCCTTCGAGAATTTTCGGAATTCGAGCGTGCGGGCCCGAGGTTGAATTTTGGGAATTCTTCAAGAATGTTGAAATTATTGAATAAATAGGATAATTTCCCCACTTTGAACATGAATTGATATACTTGAACAATATTTGGCTAATTGTGAGTCCTCGGGTGTAGTGTTCGGAGTTTCGGGCGCATCATTGGTCCGAGAGGTAGATTCGACACGAGGTGAGTCTCCTTTCTAACCTCGTAAGCGGGAATTGTACCCATAGGTGTTCTATATGCTGTGTTTAATTGCTTGGGGGCTACGTGCATACAAAGTGACTAGATTCCACACGTAGCGACTATTATGTCATGTCGGGTAGCTTTAGGGCTCACAAGCATGCTTTTATGTGCCTTATATGTATCTTTAGGCGTACTTTGAGTTGCTTATTACTCTTGAACTAGCTTGAAAATGGTGGAAGGTTGCATCCGAACTCCCAGTTAGTTAATCCCTGTCACAAGTGTAGTCTCTACTGAGCTTATTGATAAATTCGGTATATATATATATAT